>JBBYHO010321721.1:7697-40787 GCA_038382025.1 Adansonia gregorii | reverse complement strand
AAGGAAAACATGCTCATGGAGGCCAATCACAGAAAGAATTAAAATTATTACAAGTAAGCATGTTTATCTCATCCAACAAATAAACTTTGATTTTAAAGAAAATGGTGAAAGGAAAAGCCGTTATTGAGAAATCAAAGCATCCACATCGTGCGTCCCAATGTTCAGACTGTGTTTATGGTGGCCAATAACAAGAATGTAAATTACTGTGACAATCCATGTTTGTCCTATTCGACAAATAAACTTTGATTCTAAGGAATTACGGAAGGAAAGGCTTTTCTTATGAAACCAAAGTATCAATATCAGGTATCCAAATGTGGAGAATGCATTTATAAAGGCTAATCATGAAAAGAATGAAAATTTTTATGACTATCCATGTTTCTCTTATTTGACAGATGAATTTTAATTCTATGGAAAATGGTGGAAGGAAAAGCTTTTCTTGTAAAACCACAGCATCAATATCTCGTATCCCAACAATGAGACCATGTTTATGGAGGACAATAACATGAAAATTGCTATGGCAGTCCATGTTAGTTCCATTTGACAGAGGAAATTTGATTCTAAGGAAAATGGCAAAAGGAAAAGCTTTTCTTGTAAACGCAAAGCATCAATATCATGTACCTCAATGAAGAAAACATGTTTACAGGGGCCAGTCACAAAAAGAATGGAAATTATTTTAAGTATCAACGTTTCAATCTCCTTTGACGAATGAACTTTGATTCTAAAGAAAATGGCAAAAGGAAAACCATTTCCTAGGAAACCGAAGCATCAATATTATGTATCCCAATGAGAAGAACAAGTTCATAGATGTCAATCACAAAATAAATGGAAATTATTATGAGTCTCCATGTTAGTGTCATTCGATGAACAAACATTAATTCTGAGGAAAATAATGGAAAGAAAAGCTTTTCTTGCAAAACCAAAGCATCAATATCTTGCATCCCATTGGGGAGAAATGTTTATGGAGGCAATTCAAAAATTCAATGAAAATTAATATGATTATCGATTTTTGTGTCATTTGATGCATGTACTTTGATTCTATGGAAAATGGTGGAAGGAAAAGCTTTTCTTGCAAAACCAAAGCCTCAATATCATGTATCCCAATGAGGAAAACGTGTTCATGGTGGCCAATCATAAAAAGAATGGAAATTATTACAAGTAAGTATGTTTGTCTCATCCAATGGATGAACTTGGATGTTAAGGAAAATGGTGAAAAGAAAAGCTTTTATCGGGAAACCAAAATGCCAATATCATGTATTCTAATATTGAAACTGTGTTTATGGTGGTTAATAACAAGAATGTAAATTACTACGATTATCCGTGTTTGTCCCATTTGATAGATAAACTTTGATTCTAAAGAAAATTGTGGAAGGAAAAGCTTTTCTTGGGAAACCAAAACGTCAATATCAAGTATCCAAATGAGGAGAATGCGTTTATAGAGGCTAATCACAAAAATAATGGAAATTATTATGACTATACATGTTTGTCTCATTTTACAGATGACCTTTGATTCTAATGAAAATGGTGCAAAGGAAAGATTTTCTTATAAAACCAAAGCATCAGTATCATATATCTCGACAATAAGACCATGTTTATGGAGGACAACAATAAGAAGAACATAAATTATTACGACAGTCCATGATAGTCCCATTTGGCAGAGAAAATTTAATTCTAAGGAAAATAGTGGAAGGAAAAACTTTTATTGTAAACACAAAGCATCAGTATCATGTACCTCAATTAAGAGAACGTGTTTATGGAGGCCAATCATAAAAAGATTGGAAATTATTCTAAGTATCAATGTTTCAATCTCTTTTGATGGATGAACTTCGATTCTAAGGAAAATGGTAAAAGGAAATGCTTTTCCTTGGAAACCAAAGCATCAATATCATGTATCCCAATAAGGAAAATATGTTTATAGATGTCAATCACAGAATGAATGAAAATTATTACTAGTTTCCATGTTTGTGTCATTTGACGGTCGAACTTTGATTCTAACAAAAATAGTAAAAGGAAAAGCTTTTCCTGCAAAACCAAAGCATTAATATCATGTCTCCCATTGGGGAAAATATGTGTATGGAAGCAATTTAAAAATTGAAAGAAAATTATTATGAGTATCGATTTTTGTGTCATTTAATGGTTGAACTTTGATTCTATGGAAAATAGTGGAAGGAAAAGCCCCTCATACAAAACCAAAACCTTTTTTTTTTTTTTGCAAAAGCACTAACTCTCTTATTTTTGTCTCTATTTTGCTTTCCACATTCTGAATTTTTTCCTAATTGCACACTATGATGCTTTTTTCACTCTCTTGCACATACTCACTTTTTATATCATATTTTTTCTTTTCTCATGCACTCATTTTCTTTTTTTCATCCTGCACTCTTTAGCTATCCTAATCTGGTACTTATATGCCTCTAATGTTTTGAGAAGAGTTAATATAATAACTCGGTTATTCATTACAAAACTATATTTGTTCTTACAACCATCATGAGTAACCTTTTTATCGAACTGCCATGGATGCCCTAAAAGTAGATGACAAGCATGCATTGGTGTAACATCACAAAGAACCTCATCCTTATAGTTACCAATAGAGAATGCAACTAACACTTGCTTTGTCACCTTAACTTCTCTACAATCATTCAACCATTGTAGCTTCTACGATCTCGGATGCTTTAATGTAGGTAGCTTTAGCTTTTCAACCATTGAAAACTAGCAACATTAGTGCAACTGCCACTATCAATAATTAAGCTACATATTTTTTTATTCACATGGCACCTCGTATGAAAGATGTGCCAACATTGTATTTCATCACCGTCTTTCTTAGGCTGTATGCTAAGAGTCCGCCTAGTAACAAGCATATCTCCATGCATGGGTTGTTCAATGTTAACATCACTACAATCCTTCAATGGTGGCATTTCATTATCACTCGAACTTATTCTTTCTATGTCACCACTATCCATAACAATCATAGCCCTTTTATTTGGACATTAAGAAGCAATATGCCCAAATCCTTGATACCTGAAACACTTAACATCACATGATTTAGAAGATGATTTAGTTCAGTTTTACCTTTAGAGAATGTAATTAAATCCTTTGCCTTTGCATCTTCTTTAGGTTTTATGGTAGCTTTGTTGTTCTTCCAATTTGACTTTCATGAAGAGCTAGAAGCTGAACCATATTTGGAAGTGCCTTTAGACTCTAATTGCCTTTCCACCTAGACAGCTTCATACAACAATTCCTTTATCTCCACATAATGATGCAATTCCACCACATCAGCTATCTCTTTATTCAAACCACAAATGAATCTAGCCATAGTTACCTCACAGTCTTTTTTTAGATTGGCCTGAATCATGGCTATCTCCATCTCTTTGTAGCAATCCTCTACATTCATGGATCCTTGAGTTAGCCCTTATAACTTTTTATACAAGTCTCTATAGTAATGGCTAGTTGTGAACCTCTTTTTCATCACTGCCTTTATTTTGTCCCATGATCGAATAGATCTCTCACCATTCCTACACCTATTAATCACAAAGTGATCCCACCAAATACTAGCATAATTTATTAACTTAACTATTGCTAGTTTAACTTTTTTCTTCTTAGAGTAATTATGATAATCAAAAACACATTCTACCTTCTTTTCCCACTCCAAGTATAATTTAGGGTCATTTTTCACTCGAAAGGTAAGAATTTTCTTCTTAATACTACCTAAATTGCTATCTTGTTTTGAAATAGCCTTTTTACCCTTTCGAGAAGTACTTTCATTATAATAAGATTCCTCCTCTTCCTCCTCCTCAAACATATGTTTTCTAGAGGATTTTGGATTGGATAGGGACTCTAGATTATCTAATCTCAAGTTTAAAAGCTTGAATTGGTCTTAGGCAGCCTTCACAAACAACTTGATATCAGTTTCAGCATTATCTCCTCCACTACTCATGTTTTAAACCTGCAAAATTTGTTAGGAATAAAAATAGATTGGTTAACTCATAACTCCTGTACATGTTTACACTCGAGATTAGTTCTTAACCACTCATGTTTTACTCAATTTTGGCTTTTCTCTATGATATTCTCACCTCTCTTGCCTTTTACCACTTAACTTCCCTTTACAAGCCCTTTAAAAAGAACTTTACAAATGATCTTACCAAATAGCAAGCAACAATAAAGCTATTATAACTTTGATTAATAAGATTAACAAGAAAGATCAAGGAAGTGAAATCAACAAGAATTATGAAAGAAAACAAAAACTAGCATGAAATATCAAGGGAATAGAAATCAATGAAGAGGAACAAAGAGTTTTTTGTATGATATGAATATAAATATCTAATAACAATCTTTTTTTAAGATGGAAAAAGGATATAACACTAGAACACATTATTTTTTTCGCTTTCTTTGTTTTTTTTTTGGATGATGGAAGCATGAACTGTAATAGAAAAAAATAATGAAATTACAAGATTAAAAGATAGATTACACTTGACTTTCAAGAACCAAAGCTCTGATACCAAATAATGCAAACCTTAGGATGAAAACATAAACTAAAACCCGATTGGATGGAATTAGAACCCTAGGATCATCTTCAAAGTCAAGCAAAGAGAACTTGAACTAATCAAACCTGATAATTAGAACCAAAGTTATAATAATTTTGATTGTCAAAAGTTACCATGATAAAATCAAATTGAGTTCTTGATTAAAGAACAAAAAAGAAGTGCTCACAAAGTGAATAATCTCTCAAGCATTTTTTTCTTCCAAATTTGCTGTATTACATGAATAAGACTCCCTTATATAGGCAAAAAATGTATAGAGCCCCAACTAAACAAGGAAATCCTAATCAATAAGGAAACGTCTATTCCTAATCCTAATTTGATTAGGACTTATCTAAACAACTTAGATTCTTAAACACAATCCTAATCAATAAAGATAAAGTCTACTCCTTATCATAATCTAATTAGGAATTATCTAAATAAATTTAAAAAATGAAAATTCAAAAAAATCAAGAAAATCTGAATCCTAATCTATAGGCTTATGAATACATGCAAATTGGGCTCTATTCATCTTGGACATGTGAATTAGGCTCCAAGCTTTATTCATCTTTTCTTTTTACCCTCAACATAATGTAGAAAAGTGATCAATCTTAGGAATGCATCTGATTCATTTTGAACAGCCTCTTTTGCTTGCATTTTCATTATTAGTCCTTGGAAAGCATGCTCTATGCATTTAGTCTTTGCCCTAGTCATTAGACTTCGAATTCCTTGCAAAAATCATAAAAATGGTTGGAAATAGGTGTTTGTGCAAGTTGATCTCCATCAAAAGCTTTTCTTGCAAAACCAAAGCCTTAATATCATGTATCCCAATGAGGAAAATGTGTTCATAGAGGCCAATCACAAAAAGAATGGAACTTATTATAGGTAAGTATGTCTATCTCATCCAATGGACTAACTTAGATTTTAAGGAAAATGTTAAAAGGAAAAGCTCTTATTGGGAAACTAAAGCATCAATATGATGTAACCCAATGTTCAGACTATATTTATGGTGGCCAATAACTAGAATGTAAATTACAATGACTATCCATGTTTGTCCCATTTGACTGGTGAACTTTGATTCTAAGAAAAATGGTGGAAGGAAAAACTTTTCTCAGGAAACTGAAGCATTAATATCAAGTAGCCAAATGAGGAGAATACGTTCACGTAGGCTAATCACAAAAAGAATTAAATTTATTATGACTATCCATGTTTGTCTCATTTGACAAATGAACTTTGATTCTAATGAAAATGATAGAAGAAAAAGCTTTTCTTGTAAAGCCAAAGCATCAATATCGCGTATCCTAACAATGAGACCATGTATATGGAGGATAATAAGAAGAAAATCATAAATTACCATGGCAGTCCATGTTTGTCCCATTTGATAAATGAAATTTAATTCTAAGGAAAATGAGGCAAGGTAAAACTTTCCCTGTAAATGCAAGGCATCAATATCATGTACCTCAATGAGGAAAATGTGTTTGTGGAGACTAATCAAAAAAAGAATGAAAATTATTCTAAGTATCAAAGTTTATCTCCTTTGATGGATGAACTTTGATTCTAAGAAAAATTATAAAAGGCAAAGCTTTCCTTGGAAACTAAAGCATCAATATCATGTATCCAAATAAGGAGAACCTGTTTATAGATGTCAATCAGAAAATGAATGGAAATTATTTTAAGCTTCCATGCTTATCTCATTTGATGGATGAACTTTGATTCTACGAAAACTGGTGGAAGGAAAAGTTTTTCTTGCAAAACCAAAGCATTAATATCATAATCCCATAAAAAAGAATGTATTTATGGAGGTAATTCACAAATTGAATGAAAATTATTATGAGATCAATGCTTATGTCATTTTATGGATGAACTTTGATTCTATGGAAAATAGTGGAAGGAAAAGCTTTTCTTGCAAAAACAAAGCCTCAATATCATGTGTCCTAATGAGGAAAACATGTTCAAGGAGGCCAATCACAAAAAGAATGGAAATTATTACAAGTATATATGTTTGTCTCATCTAATGGATGACCTTTGACTTTAAGTAAAATAGTAAAAAAAAAAGCTCCTACTGGGAAATGAAAGCATCGGTATCATGTATCCCATTGTCCAGACAATGTATATGGTGGCCAATAATAAGAATGCAAATTACTACAACTATCCATGTTTATCTCATTTGATAGATGAACTTTGATTCTAAGAAACATGGTGGAAGGAAAGGCTTTTCTTGCGAAACCAAAACATCAATATCGAGTATCCAAATAGGGAGAATGCATTTATGGAGGTGAATCATAAAAAGAGTGGAAATTATTATGACTATCCATGTTTGTCTCATTTGATGGATGAACTTTGATTCTAAGGAAAATAATGGAAGGAAAAACTATTCTTATAAAACCAAAGCATCAATATCCCAACAATGAGATCGTGTTTTTGGGGGCTAATCACAGGAAGAACCTAAATTACTATTATAGTCCATGTTAGTCCTATTTGACGGATGAAATTTGATTCTAAGGAATTTAGTAGAAGGAAAAGCTTTTCATGGAAATGCAAAGCATCAATATCTTTCTGCCTCAATAAGGAAAACAAATTTATGGAGGCCACTCACAAAAAGAATGGAAATTATTTTGAGTATCAATGTTTGTCTTTTTTACAAATGATCTTTGATTCTAAGAAAAATAGTAAAAAGAAAAGCTTAACCTTGGAAACTGAGGTGTCAATGTTATCTATCCTAATAAGGATAACATCTTTATAGATGTCAATCACAAAATGAATGGAAACTATTATGAGTTTCCATGTTTGTGTCATTTGAGGGATGAACTTTGATTCTTAGGAAAATGGTGAAAGGAAAAGCTTTTCTTCTAAAACCAAAATATCAATATCACATATCATAAAAATGAGACTATGTTTAAAGGAGGTCAATCAAAAAAAGAATGGAAATTATTACAAGTACGTATGTTTGTCTCATCTAATGGATGACCTTTAATTTTAAGGAAAATGGTGAAAGAAAAAGCTCTTATGGGGAAATGAAAGCATCGGTATCATGTATCCCATTATCTAGACAATGTATATGGTGGCTAATAACAAGAATGCAAATTACTACAACTATCCATGTTTGTTTCATTTGATAGATGAACTTTGATTCTAAGGAACATCGTGGAAGGAAAGGCTTTTCTTGGGAAACCAAAATCTCAATATTGAGTATCCAAATGAGGAGAATGCATCTATGGAGGCGAATCACAAAAAGAATGGAAATTATTATGACTATCCATGTTTATCTTATTTGACGGACGAACTTTGATTCTAAGGAAAATAATGGAAGGAAAAACTATTCTTGTAAAACCAAAGCATCAATATCATGTGTCCCAAGAATGAGACTTGTTTTTGGGGGCCAATCATAGGAAGAACCTAAATTACTATGATAGTCTATGTTAGTCCTATTTGACCAAAGAAATTTAATTCTAAGGAATATAGTAGAAGGAAAAGCTTTTCATGGAAATGCAAAGCATCAATATCATCTGCCTCAATGAAGAGAACATGTTTATGGAGGCCACTCACAAAAAGAATGGAAATTATTTTGAGTATCAATGTTTGTCTCTTTTGACAAACGATCTTTGATTCTAAGAAAAATAGTAAAAAGAAAAGCTTTTCCTGGGAAACTAAGGCATCAATATTATCTATCCTAATAAGGAGAACGTGTTTATAAATGTCAATCACAAAATGAATGGAAACTATTATGAGTTTCCATGTTTGTGTTATTTGAGGGATGAACTTTGATTCTAAGGAAAATGGAGGAAGGAAAAGCTTTTCTTGTAAAACCAAAGTATCAATATCGCATATCCCAAAAATGAAATCGTGTTTATGGAGGCTAATAACAAGAAGGATAAAAATTACTACGGCAGTCCACGTTAGTCCCATTTGACGGACACAATTTGATTCTAAAGAAAATGGTGCAAGGAAAAGCTTTTATTGTAAACATAAACATCACTATCATGTACCTCAATGAGGAAACTGTGTATATGGAGACCAATCATAAAAAAAATTAAAATTATTTCAAGTATCAATTTTTGTCTTTTTTAACGAATGAACTTTGATTCTAAGAAAAAATGGTGGCAGGAAATGCTTTTCTTGGGAAACTGAAGTGTCAAATTAAGTATCCAAATAAGGAGAATGCGTTTATGAAGGCTAATTACAAAAAGAATGGAAATTGTTATGACTATCCATGTTTATCTTATTTTACAAATGAACTTTGATTCTAAGGAAAATTGTGAAGGAAAAGCTTTTCTTGGGAAATCAAAGTGTCAATATCAAGTATCCAGATGAGGAAAATACGTTTAAAGAGGCTAATCGCAAAAAGAATGGAAATCATTATGACTACCCATATTTGTCTCATTTGAAGGATGATCTTTGATTCTAAGGAAAATAAAGGAAAAGCTTTTCTTGTAAAGTCAAACCATGAATATCGCGTATCCTAACAATGAGATCGTGTTTATGGAGAACAATAAGAAGAAGATCATTAATTACTCCTGCAGCCCATTTTAGTCCAATTTGACGGATTAAATTTGATTATAAGGAAAATAGAGGAAGAAAAAGCTTTTCTAGTAGACGCAAAGCATCAATATTGTGTACCTCAATGGGGAGAACGTGTTTGTGGAGGCCAATCACAAAAAGAATGGAAATTATTTTGAGTATCAATGTTTGTCTCTTTTGACGAATGAACTTTGATTATAAGGAAAACTGTAAAAGGAAAAGCTTTTCCTTAGAAACCAAAGCTACAATACCATGTATCCCAAGAAGCAGAACATGTTTATAGATGTCAATCACAAAATGAATGGAAATTATTTTGAGTTTTAATGTTTCTATCATTTGACGGGTGAACTTCGATTTTAAGCAAAATAGTGGAAAGAAAAGCTTTTCTTGCAAAACCAAAGCATCAATATCATGTATCCTATTAGGGAGAACATGTTTATGCAGGCAATTAACAAATTGAATAAAAAGTATTACGAGTATCGATGTTTGTGTCACCTGATGGATAAACTTTGATTATATGGATGAACATGTTTGTTGAGGTCAATCGCAAAAAGAATGGAAATTATTCTAAGTGTTAATGTTTGTCTCCTTTGATAGACAAACTTTAATTTTGAGGAAAATGGTAAAAGGAAATACTTTTTCTAGGAAACCGAAGCATCCGTATCATGTATCCAAATGAGGAGAACGTGTTTATAGATGTCAATCACAAAATGAATGAAAATTACTATGAGTTTCAATGTTTATGTCATTTGAGTAACGAACCTCAATTCTAAGGAAAATAGTGAAAGAAAAAGCTTTTCTTGCAAAACCAAAGCATCAATATCATGTATCCCATTGGGGAGAACGTGTTTAAGGGGGAATTCATAAATTGAATGAAATTATTATGAGTATCGATGTTTATGTCATTTGATGGTTAAACTTTCATTCTATGGAAAATGGTTCCAGGAAAAACTTTTCTTACAAAATCGAAGCTGCAATATCATGTATCCCAATTAAGAAGATGCGTTCATGGAGGCCAATCATGAAAAGAATGGAAATTATTACCAGTAACTATCCTTGTCTCATCCAATGGATTAACTTTGATTTTAAGGAAAATGGTGATAGGAAAAGCTCTTGTTGGGAAACCAAAGCATTAGTACCGTGTGACCCAATGTTCAGACTGCATTTATGGCGACCAATAACAAGAATGTAAATTACTATGACCATCCATGTTTATCCCATTTGACAGATGAACTTTGATTCTAAGGAAAATAGCGAAAAGAAAAGCTTTTCTTAAGAAACCGAAGTATCAATATCAAGTGTCCAAATGAGGAGAATACGTTTATGGATGCTAATCACAAAAAGAATAAAGATTATTATAACTATCCATGTTTGTCTCATTTCAAAAATGAACTCTGATTCTAAGGAAAATGGTGGAAGGAAAAGCTTTTCTTGTAAAGGCAAAACACCAATATCCTATATCCTAACGATGAGACCGTGTTTATGGAGGACAATAACAAGAAGATCATAAATTACTATAGTAGTCCATGTTTGTCCCATTTGACAAACGAAATTTGATTCTAAGGAAAATAGGGGTAGGAAAAGCTTTTCTTGTAAATGCAAAGCATCAATGTCATGTACCTCAATGAGGAGAACGTGTTCATCGAAGCTAATCACAAAAAGAATGGAAATTATTCCGTGTATCAATGTTTGTCACCTTTGATGGACAAACTATGATTCTAAGAAAAATGGTAGAAGGAAATGGTTTTCCTTAGAAACCAAAGCATCAATATCATGCATCCAAATAAGGAGAACCTGTTTATAGATGCCAATCACAAAATGAATAGAAATTACAATGAGTTTCCATGTTTGTGTCGTTTGAGAAACGAACCTTGATTTTAAGGCAAATAGTGGAAGGAAAAGCATTTCTTGCAAAACCAAAGCATCAATATCATGTATCCCATTAGGGAGAACATGTTTGTGGAGGCAATTAACAAATTAAATGAAAATAATTACAAGTTTTGATGTTTATGTCCTTTGATGGATGAACTTTCATTCTATGGAAAATAATGAAAGGAAAAGCTTTTCATGCAAACCCAAAGCCTCAATATCATGTATCCCGATGCGAAAAATGTGTTCATGAAGGCTAATCACAAAATGTAATGGAAATTATTACAACTAAGTATGTTTATCTCATCCAATGGATAAACTTTGATATTAAGGAAAATGGTGAAACAAAAAGCTCTTATTGAGAAACCAAAGCATCAGAATCGTGTATCCCAATGTTCAAACCGTGTTTATGGCAGCCAATAACAAGAATGCAAATTACTACAGCTATCCATGTTTATCCCATTTGACAGATGAACTTTCATTCTCAGGAACATGGTGGAAGGAAAATCTTTTCTTAAGAAACCAAAACGTCAATATCAAGTATCCAAATATAGAGAATGCTTTTATAGCAACTTTTTAGAAAAAGAATGGAAATTATTAGGACTGTCCATGTTTGTCTCATTTGATAGATGAACTTTGATCCTAAGGAAAATGGTAGAAGGAGAAGCTTCTCTTGTAAAACCAAAGCATCAATATCATGTATCCCAACAATGAGACTGTGTTTTTGGAGGCCAATCATAAGAAGAACATAAATTACTATGATAGTCCATGTTAGTCTCATTTGACAGATGAAATTTGAGTACAAGGAAAATAGTGGAAGGAAAAGCATTTCGTGCAAATGGAAAGCATCAATATCGTGTGCCTCAATAAGGAGAACATGTTTGTGGAGGCCACTCACAAAAGGAATGGAAATTATTTTGAGTATCAATGTGTGTATGCTTTGATGAACGATCTTTGGTTTTAAGGAAAATGGTTGAAAGAAAAGCTTTTCCTTGGAAACTAAGGCATTAATATTATCTATCCTAATAAGGAAAACATGTTTACAAACATCAATCACAAAATGAATGGAAATTATTATTAGTTTCCATGTCTGTGTCATTTGACAGACGAACTTTGATTCTAAGGAAAATGGTGGGAGGAAAAGCTTTTCTTGTAAAATCAAAGCATCAATATCGTGTATCCAAAAAATGAGACCATGTTTATGGTGGCCAATAACAAGAATGTAAATTATTACGACTATCCATGTTTGTCTCATTTGACAGATAAACTTTGCTTTCAAAGAACATGGTGGAAGGAAAAGCTTTTCTAGGGAAGCCAAAGCATTAATATCAAGTATGCAAGTGAGGAGAATGCATTTATGGAGGCTAATCACAAAAAAAATGGAAATTATTATGACTATCCATGTTTGTCTTATTTGATGGATGAACTTTGATTCCAGGGAAAATGGTGTGAGGAAAAGCTTTTCTTGTAAAACCAAAGCATCAATATCGTGTATCTAAATAATTAAACTGTGTTTTTGGTGGCCAACCATAAGAAAAACATAAATTACTATGATATTCCATGTTAATCCTATCTGAAGGATGAAATTTGATTCTAAGGAAATTAGCAAAATGAAAGCTTTTCTTACAAATGGAAAATGTCAATATCATGTGCCACAGTAAGGAGAACTTGTTTGGGGAGGCTACTCACAAAAAGAGTGAAAATTATTTTGAGTATCAAGGTTTGTCCCTTTTGATGAGTGAACTTTGATTATAAGGAAAATGGTAGAAGGAAAAGCTTTTCCTTGGAAACTAAAGCACTGATACTATGTATTCCAATAAGGAGAACATGTTTATAGATGTCAATCAGAAAATGAACGAAAATTATTATGAGTTTCCATGTTTATGTCATTTGAAGGACGAACTTTGATTTTAAGGAAAATAGTGGAAGAAAAAGCTTTTCCTACAAAACCAAAGTGCCAATATCATGTATCTGAATGGGCAAAACTTGTTTATGGAGGCAATTCAAAATTTTAATGAAAATTATTACAAGTATCAATGTTTGTGTCATTTGATGGATGAAAATTGATTCTATGGAAAATGATGGAAGAAAAAGCTTTTATTGCAAAACCAAAGCCTCAATATCATGTATCCTAATGAGGAAAAGGTGTTCATGGAGGCTAATCAGAAAAAGAATGGAAATTATTACAAATAAGTATGTTTGTCTCATCCAATGGATGAACTCTGATTTTAAGGAAAATGGTAAAAAGAAAAGCTCTTACTGGGAAACCAAAACATCAGTATCGTGTACCCCAATGTTGAGATCGTGTTTATGGTGGCCAGCAACAAGAATATAAATTACTATAACTGTACATGTTTGTCCCACTTGACAGGGGAACTTTGATTCTAAGGAAAATTGTGGAAGAAAAAGCTTTTCTTGGGAAACAAAAGCATCAATATCAAGTATCCAAATATGGAGAATGCATTTATAGAGGCTAATCACAAAAAGAATGGAAATTATTATGACTATCCATGTTTGTCTCATTTGACGGACGAACTTTGATTCTAAGGAAAATGGTGAAAGAAAAAGCGTTTTTTGTAAAACCAAAGTATCAATATTGCATATCCTAGCAATGATACTATGTTTATGGAGGATAATAACAAGAAGAACATAAGTTACTATGGCAGCCTATGTTAGTCCCATATGATAGATGAAATTTGATCCTAAGGAAAATGGTGGAAAAAAAAGCTTTTCTTGTAAACGTAAAGCATCGATATCATGCACCTTAATGAAGAGAATGTGTTTGTGGAGGTCGATCACAATAAAGATGGATAGTCATAATAATATCATATATCCGATTGGGCAGAATGTGTTTATGGAGGCAATTCAAAAATTCAATGAAAATTATTACACGTTTTAATATTTATGGCATTTAGTGGATGAGCTTTGATTCTATGGAAAATGGTGGAAGGAAAGTTTTTCTTGTAAACCAAAGCATAAATATTGTGTATCCCAACAACAAGGCCATGTTTTTGGTGCCCTATCACAAGAAGAACATAAATTACTATTATAGGCCATGTTAGTCCCATTTAACGGATGAAATTTGATTCTAAGGAAAATAAGGGAAGGAAAAGCTTTTGTTACAAATAAAAAGCATCAATATCATGTACCGTAATGAGGAGAACGTGTTTGTGGAGGCCAATCACAATAAAGATGGATGTCATAATAATTTCATATATTTGATTGGGCAGAACATGTTTATGGAGGCAATTCAAAAATTCAATGAAAATTATTACAAGTATCGATTTTTGTGTCATTTGATGGATGAACTTTGATTCTAGGGAAAATAATGGAAGGAAAGCTTTTCTTGTAAAGCTAAAGCATAAATATTGTGTATCCTAACAACGAGGCTATGTTTTTGGTGCCCAATCGCAAGAATAACATAAATTACTACGATGGGCCATGTTAGTCCCATTTGATGGATGAAATTTGATTCTAAGGAAAATAGGGGAAGGAAAAGCTTTTGTTGCAAAAATAAAGCATCAACATCATGTACCTCCATGAGGAAAACATATTTATGGAGGCCACTCACAAAAAGACTGGAAATTGTTTTGGACAGCGGCAGTTGTCATTTTTGATGAATGAACTTTGATTCTAAGGAAAATGGTAAAAGAAAAAGGTTTTCCTTGGAATTAAAAGCATCAATATCATGTATCCCAATAAGGAAAACATGTTTATAGATGTCAATCACAAAATGAATGGAAATTATTATGAGTTTCCATGTTTGTGTCATTTGACGGATGAACTTTGATTCTAAGAAAAAAGATGAAACGAAAAGCTTTTCGTGCAAAAGTAAAGCATCAATATCATGTACCGTATTAGGGAGAATGTGTTTATCAAGGCAATTAAAAAATGCAATAAAAATTATTACAAGTATCGATGTTTGTGTCATTTGATCGATGAACTTTGATTCTATCAAAAATAGTGGAACGAAAAGCTTTTCTCGTAAACCAAAGCATCAATATCATGTAACCCATTGGGTAGAACGTGCTTGTAGAAGCAATTAACAATTTGAATGAAAATTATTACGAGTAATGATGTTTGTGTCATTTGATAGATGAACTTTGATTCTATGGAAAATGGTGGAAGGAAAAGCTTTTCTTGCAAAACTAAGGCCTCAATATCATGTATCCTAATAAGGAAAGCATGTTCATAGAGGCCAATCAGAAAAAGAATGGAAATTATTACAAGTAAGTATGTTTGTCTTATCCAATAAACAAACTTTTATTTTAAGGAAAATGGTGAAAAGAAAAGCTCTTATTGGGAAACCAAAGCATCAGTATTATGTATTCCAATGTTGAGACTGTGTTTACGATGGTCAATAACAAGAACATAGATTACTATGACTATACATGTTTATCCCATTTGATGATGAACTTTGAATTTAAGGAAAATTATTGACGAAAAAGTTTTCTTAGGAAACCCAAAGCATCAATATCAAGGATCCAAAAGAGGAGAATGCATTTATGAAGGCTAATCACAAAAAGAACAGAAATTATTATAAGTACCTGTGTTAGTCTCATTTGATGGAAAAGATTTGATTCTAAGGAAAATGGTAGGAGGAAGAGCTTTTCTTGTAAATGCAAAACATGAATATCATATACCCTAATGGGGACAACATGTTTATGGAGGCCAGTCCCAAAAAGAATGGAAATTATTTTAAGTATCAACGTTTGTCTCCTTTAACGAACAAACTTTGATTCTAAGGAAAGTGGTAAAAGGAAAAGCTTTTTCATGGAAACCAAAGCATCAATATCATGTATCCCAATGAGAGAAATGCGTTTATAGATGTTAATTACAAAATGAATGGAAATTATTACAAGTTTCCATGTTTGTGTCATTTGATGGACCAACATTGATTTTAAGGAAAATAGTGGAAGGAAAAGCTTTTCTTGCAAAACCAAAGCATTTTCATCATGTATCCCATTGGGGAGAACGTGTTTATGGAGGCAATTCAGAAATTAAATGAAAATTATTATGAATGTTAATGTTCATGTCATTTGATGGATTAACTTTGATTCTAAGGAAAATAGTGGAAGGAAAAGCTTTTCTTGCAAAACCAAAGCCTCCATATCGTGTATCCCAATGAGAAAAATATGTTCATGGAGCCAATCAGAAAAAGAATAGAAGTTATTACAAGTAAGTATGTTTGTCTTATCTAATAGAAGAATTTTGATTTTAAGGAAAATGGTAAAAGGAAAAGCTCTTATTAGGAAACCAAAGCTTTAGTATTGTGTATCCCAATGTTAAGACTGTGTTTGGTGGCCAATAACAAGAATGTAAATTAATACAACTATACATGTTTGTCCCATTTGATAGATGAACTTTGATTCTAAGAAAAATTATGGAAACAAAAGCTTTTCTTGGGAAACCAAAGCATTAATATCAAGTATCCAAACGAGGAGAATGCATTTATGGAGGCTAATCACAAAAAGAATGAAAATTATTATGTGTATCCATGTTTGTCTCATTTGATGGACGAGATTTGAATTTAAGGAAAATGGTTAAAGGAAAAGCTTTTCTCGTAAAACCAAAGCATCAATATTGCATATCCCAATGTGAGACCTTGTTCGTGGAGGACAATAACAAGAATAACATAAATTACTACAACAGTCCATGGTAGTCCCATTTGACAGACGAAATTTGATTATAAGGAAAATGGTGGAAGAAAAAAAACGTTCTTCTTGTAAACACAAAGCATCAACATCGCATACCTTAAGAAGGAGAATATGTTTATGAAGGCCAATCATAAAAAGGATGGAAATTATTTTGAGTATCAGTGTTTGTCTCTTTTGAGGGGTGAACTTTGATTCTAAAGAAAATGGTAAAAGGAAAAGCTTTTCCTTGGAAACCAATGCATCAATATCATGTATCGCAATGAGGAAAATGTGGATGTCAATCACAAAATGAATGGAAATTATTACAAGTTTCTGCTTTTGTGTCATTTAATGAATGAACCTTGATTCTAAGGAAAATATTGGAAGCAAAAGCTTTTCTTGCAAAACCAAAGCATCAATATCATGTATCCCACTAGGGAGAACGTCTTTGTGAAGGCAATTCACAAATTAAATGAAAATTATTATGAGTATCAATGTTAGTGTCATTTGATGGATGAATTTTGATTTTATGGAAAGTGGAAGGAAAAACTTTTCTTGCAAAACCAAAGACTTAATATCATGTATCCAAATAAGGAAAACATGTTGGTGGAGGCCAATTAGGAAAAGAATGGAAATTATTACAAGTATGTTTATCTTATCCGATGGACGAATTTTGATTTTAAGGAAAATGGTGAAAGGAAATGCTCTTATTAGGAAGCCAAAGCTTCTGTATCCTGTATACCAATGTTAAGACTGTGTTTGGTGGTCAATAACAAGAATATAAATTACTACGACAATACATGTTTATCCTATTTGACAGATAAACTTCTATTCTAAGGAAAAGCTTTTCTTGGGAAACGAAAGCTTCAATATCAATTATTCAAATGAGGAGAATGCATTTATGGAAAGTTATTACAAAAAGCATGGAGATTATTATAAGTATCTATGTTTGTCTCATTTGATGGACAAGATTTGAATACAACAAAAATGGTTGAAGGAAAAGCTTTTCTTGTAAAACAAAAGCATCAATATCGCATATCCCAACAATGAGGCCTTGTTTATGGAGGACAATAAAAATAAGAACATAAATTACCGCGGTAGTCCATGCTAGTCCCATTTGATAGACAAAATTTGATTCTAAGGAAAATGGTGGAAGGAAAAGCTTTTCTTATAAACGTAAAACATCAATATCGTGTACCTCAATGAGGAGAACATGTTTGTGGAGGCCAATCACAAAAAGGATCGAAATTATTCTGTGTATCAATGTTTGTCTCCTTTGATGGATAAACTTTAATTCTAAGGAAAATAGTAAAAGGAAAAGCTTCTCCTTGGAAACCAAAGCATCAATATTATGTATCCCAATAAGGAGAATATGTTTATAGATGTCAATCACAAAATGAATAGAAATTACTATAAGGTTCCATGTTTGTGTCATTTGAAAAACAACCTTGATTCTACAAAAAATAGTGGAAGGAAAAGCTTTTTTTGCAAAACCAAAGCATCATATCATGCATCCCATCGAGGAAAACGTGTTTATGGAGGCAATTCACAAATTGAATGAAATTATTACGAGTATCAATGTTTGGGTCATT
Organism: Adansonia gregorii; assembly: GCA_038382025.1. Taxonomy (NCBI): domain Eukaryota; kingdom Viridiplantae; phylum Streptophyta; class Magnoliopsida; order Malvales; family Malvaceae; genus Adansonia; species Adansonia gregorii. Next base: position 22,664 of record JBBYHO010321721.1, on the reverse strand, counting down.
TAATGGATGAACTTTGATTCTATGGAAAATGGTGGAAGGAAAAGTTTTTCTTGCAAAACCAAAGCCTTAATATCATGTATCCAAATGAGGAAAACATGTTCATGAAGGCCAATCAGAAGAAGAATGGAAATTATTCCAATCAAGCATGTTTGTCTCATCCAATGGATGAATTTTGTTTTTAAGGAAAATAGTGAAAGGAAAAGCTCTTATTGGGAAACCAAAGCATTAGTATCATATATCCCAATTTTGAGACTATGTTTGGTGGCCAATAAAAAGAATGTAAGTTACTATGACTAGACATGTTTGTCCCATTTGACAGATAAACTTTGATTCTAAGGAAAATTGTAGAATGAAAAGCTTTTCTTGGGAAACCAAAGCGTCAATATCAAGTATCCAAAGGAAAAGAATGCATTCATAGAGGCTAATCACAAAAAGAATGGAAATTATTATGAGTATCCATGTTTGACCCATTTGATGGATGAGATTTGATTAGAAGGCAAATGGTTGAAGGAAAAGCTTTTCTTGTAAACGCAAAGCATCAATATCATATATCTCAATGAGGAGAATGAGTTTGTGGAAGCCAATCCAAAAAAAATAAAATGGAAATTATTTTGAGCATCAACAATTGTCTCCTTTGATGAACGAACATTTATTCTAAGGAAAATGGTAAAAAGAAAAGCTTTTCCTTTTACCAAAGCAACAATACCATGTATCCCAATGAGCAAAATGTGTTTATAGATATGAATCACAAAATGAATGGAAATTATTATGAGTTTCCATATTTATGTCATTTGATGGACGAACTTTGATCCTAGTGAAAATAGTGGAAGGACAAGCTTTTCTTGTAAAACCAAAGCATCAATATCATGCATCCTATTGTGGAGAACGTGTTTATAGAGGCCAATCACAAATTGAATGAAAATTACGAGTATCAGTGTTTGTGTCATTTGATGGATGAACCTTAATTCTATGGAAAATGGTGGAAGAAAAAGCTTTTCTTGTAAAACCAAAGCATAAATATTGTGTATCCCAACAATGAGGCCATGTTTTTGGTGGCCAATCACAAGAAAAACCTAAATTACTATGATAGTCTATGTTAGTCCTATTTGTCAGATGAAATTTAATTCTAAGGAAAATAGGGGAAGGAAAAGCTTTTGTTGCAAACGTAAAGTATCAATATCTTGTGCCTCAATGAGGAGAATGTGTTTATGGAGGCCACTTACAAAAAGATTGAAAATTATTTTAGGGACCAGCATTTGTCTCCTTTGATGAACGTACTTTGATTCTAAGGAAAATGGTAAAAGAAAAAGCTTTTCCTTGGAAATTAACGTAACAATATCATGTATCCCAATGAGGACGTCATGCTTATAGATGTCAATCACAAAATGAATGGAAATTATTAAGAGTTTCCTTGTTTGTGTGATTTTGATAGACGAACTTTGATTTTAAGGAAAATGGTGGAAAGAAAAGCTTTTCTTGCAAAACCAAAGCATCAATATCATGTACCCTTTAGGGAGAACATGTTTATGGATACAATTCAAAAATTCAATGAAAATTATTTTAAGTATCAAAGTTTGTGTCATTTGATGGATGAACTTTGATTATATGGAAAATGGTGGAGGGAAAAGCTTTTCCTGCAAAACAAAAGCCTTAATATTATGTATCCTAATGAGAAAAATGCATTCATGGAGGCTGATCATAAAAAGAATTGAAATTACTACAAGTAAGCACGTTTGTCTCATCCAATGGATGAGCTTTGATTTTAAGAAAAATGATGAAAGGAAAAGCTCTTCTTGGGAAACCAAAGCATTATTATCTTGTATCCCAATGTTTAAATCATGTTTATGGTGGCTAATAACAAGAATGTAAATTACTACAACTGTTGATGTTTGTCCCACTTCATAGATGAACTTTGATTCTAAGGAACATGATGGAATGAAAAGCTTTTCTAGGGAAACCAAATGTCAATATCAAGTATCCAAATAAGGAGAATATATTTATGGAGGCTAATCACAAAAAGAATGGAAATTATTATAAGTGTCCATATTTGTCTCATTTGATAGACAAGATTTGATTTTAAGGAAAATGGTGGAAGGAAAAGCTTTTCTTCTAAACACAAAGCGCCAATATCATGCACCTTAATGAGGAGAACGTGTTTGTGGAGTCCAATCCCAAAACGAATGGAAATTATTTGGAGTATAAACATTTGTCTTCTTTGACAAGTGAACTTTAATTCTAAGGAAAATGGCAAAAGGAAAATCATTTTCTTAGAAACCAAAGCATTAATGTCATGTATCCTAATGAGGGGAATGTATTTATAGATGTGAATCACAAAATGAATGGAAACTATTACGAGTTTCCATGTTTGTGTTATTTGATGGACAAACTTTGATTCTATGAAAAATAATGGAAAAAAAAAGCTTTTCTTGGAAAACCAAAGCATCAATATCATGTACCCTATTGGGGAGAACGTGTTTATGGAGGTAATTAACAAATTGAATGAAAATTATTGTGAGTATCGATGTTTGTGTCTTTTGATGGATGAACTCTGATTCTATGGAAAATGGTCGAAGGAAAAGCTTTTCCTGCAAAACCAAAGCCATAATATCATGTATCCCAATATGGAAAACGTGTCCATGGAGGCCAATCACAAAAAGAATTGAAATTATTACAAGTAAGCATGTTTGCCTCATGTAATGGATAAACTTTGATTTTAAGGAAAATGGGGAAAGGAAAATCTAATATTGGGAAACCAAAGCATCAATATCATGTATCCTAATGTTCAAACCGTGTTTATGGTGGCAAATAACAAGCAGTAAATTATTATGGCTATACATGTTTATCCCATTTGATAGATAAACTTTGTTTCTAAGAAAAATTGTGGAAGGAAAAGATTTTCTTGGGAAACCAAAGTGTTAATATCAACAATCCGAATGAGGAGAATGCACTTATAGGGGCTAATCACAAAAAAAAATGGAAATTATTTTGACTATGCATGTTTGTCTCATTTGACAAATGAACTTTGATTCTAAGGAAAATAGTGGAAGGAAAAGTTTTTCTTGTAAAACCAAAGCATCAATATCGCATATCCCAACAATGAGACCATATTTATGGAGGACAATAATGAGAACATAAATTACTATTGTAGTCCATATAAGTCCCATTTGATAGACGAAATTTGATTCCAAGGATAACAATGGAAGAAAAACCTTTTCAACGATGGAAGAAAAACCTTTTCTTGTAAATGCCAACATCAATATCATGTACCTCAATGAAAAGAATGTGTTTGTGGAGGCCAATCACAAAAAGAATGGAAATTATTAGTATCAGCATTTGCTTCCTTTTACGGATAAAATTTGATTCTATGGAAAATGGTAAAAGGAAATGCTTATCCTTGGAAACCAAAGCATCAATATCTTGTATCCCAATGAAGAGAACGTGTTTATAGATGTCAATCACTAAATGAAAAGAAATTATTATGAGTTTCCCTATTTGTGTCATTTGATGGACAAACCTTCATTCTAAGGAAAATAATGGAAGGAAAAGCTTTTCTTGCAAACTAAAGTATTAATACCATACATCCTATTAAGGAGAGCATGTTTATGGAGGCAATTCATAAATTGAATGAAAATTATTACGAGTATCAATGTTTATGTCATTTGATGGATCAATTTTGATTCTATGAAAACTGGTGGAAGGAAAAGCATTTCTTGCAAAACCAAAGCCATAATATCACGTATCCTAATGAGGAAAACGTGTTCATGGAGCCCAATCACGAAAACAATTGAAATTATTGCAAGTAAGCATGTTTGTCTAATGTAATGGATGAACTTTGATTTTAAGGATAGTGGAGAAAGGAAAAGCTCTTATTGGGAAACCAAAGCATCAATATCATGTATCCTAATGTCCAGACTATGTTTATAGTGGCCAATAACAAGAATGTAAATTACTATAACTATACATGTTTATCCCCTTTGAAAGACGAACTTTGATTCCAAGGAAAATTATGGAAGGAAAAGTTTTCTTGGGAAACCTAAGCATCAATATCAAGTATCCAAATGAGGAGAATGCATTTATAGGGGCTAATCACAAAAAGAATGGAAATTATTATGACTATCCGTGTTTATCTCATTTGGCGAATGAACTTTGATTCAAAGGAAAATAGGAGAAGGAAAAGCTTTGCTTGTAAAACCCAAGCATCAATATCACGTATCCCAAAAATGAGATCGTGTTTATGGAGGACAATAACAAAAAGAACATACATTACTATTGTAGTCCATATAAGTCCTATTTGACAGATGAAATTTGATTCTAAGGAAAATGATGTAAGGAAAAGCTTTTCTTGTAAATGTAAACATCAATATCATGTACCTTAATGAGGATAACAAGTTTATGGAGGCCGATCACAAAAAAAATGGAAATTAATAGTATCAACATTTTGACGGATGAAATTTGATTCTAAAAAAAATGGTAAAAGGAAAAGATTTTCCTTGAAAACCAAAGCATCAATATCTTGTATCCCAATAAAGAGAACGTGTTTATAGATGTCAATCACAAAATGAAAAGAAATTATTATGAGTTTCCATGTTTGTGTCATTCAATGGACAAACTTTGATTCTAAGGAAAATAGTAAAAGGGAAAGCTTTTCTTGCAAACTAAAGCATCAATCATGTATCCTATTAAGGATAGCGTGTTTATAGATGTAATTCACAAATTGAATGAATATTATCACAAGTATTGATGTTTGTGTCATCTGATGGATGAACTTTGATTCTGTGGAGAATGGTAGATGGAAAAGCTTTTCCTGCAAAACCAAAGCCACAATATCATGTATCCCAATAAGGAAAACGTGTTCTTGGAGGCCAATCACAAAAAGAATTGAAATTATTACAAGTAAGCATATTTGTCTCATGTAATGGATGAACTTTGATTTTAAGGAAAGTGTTGAAAGGAAAAGCTCTTATTGGGAAACCAAAGCATCACTATCATGTATCCCAATGTTCATACCGTATTTATGGTGGCCAATAACAAGAATGCAAATTACTACAACTATCCATTTTTATCTTATTTGACAGATGAACTTTGATTGTAAGGAAAATCATGGAAGGAAAAGCTTTTCTTGGGAAACCAAAATGTTAATATCAAGTATCCAAATTAGGAGAATGCGTTTATGGTGGCTAATCACAAAAAGAATGAAAATTCCAATGATTATCTAGGTTTGTCTCATTTAATGGACGAACTTTGATTCTCAGGAAAATGTTATAAAGGTAAGCTTTTCTTGTAAAAATAAAGCATCAATATCACGTATCGCAACAATGAGTCTATGTTTATAGAGGACAATAACAAAGAGAATAGAAATAACTGCGACTGTCCATTTTAGTCTTATTTGATAGACAAAATTTGATTCTAAGGAAAATGGTGGAAGGAAACGCTTTTCTTGTAAACCCAAAGCATCAATATTATGTGCCAAGATGAGAAGAACGTGTTTATGGTAGCCAATCACAAAAAGAATGGAAGTGTTTTGAGTATCAATGTTTTAATCTCCTTTGATGGATGAACGCTGACTTTAAGGAAAATGGTAACAGTAAAACCTTTTCCTTGGAAACTAAAGCACCAGTATCATCTATCCCAATAAAGAGAACGTGTTTATAGATTTCAATCACAACATCAATGCAAATTATTTTGAGTTTCCATGTTTATGTCATTTGACATCGAACCTTGATTCTAAAGAAAATGGAGGAGGAAAAGCTTTTCATGCAAAATCAAAGATCAATATCATGTTCCCTATTAGGGAGAACATGTTTATCGATGTAATTCAAAAATATAATGAAAATTAATACAAGTATCATTGTTTGTACCATTTGATGGATGAACTTTGATTATATGGAAAATAGTGGAAAAAAAAAGCTTTTCCTGCAAACCAAAGCCTTAATATTAGTATCCCAATGAGGAAAATGTGTTAATGGAGGCCAATCACAAAAAGAATTGAAATTATTAGAAGTAAGCATATTTGTTTCATCCAATAGATGAACTTTGATTTTACAAAAAATGGTGAAAGCAAAGCTCTTATTGGCAAACCAAATCATCAGTATCTTGTATCCCAATGTCCAAACCATGTTTATGGTGGTCAATAACAAGAATGTAAATTACTACAACTATCCATGTTTGTCCCATTTGATAGATGAACTTTGATTCTAAGAAACATGGTGGAATGAAAAGCTTTTCTAGGGAAACCAAACCATCAATATCAAGCGTCCAAATGAAGAGAATGCATTTATGGAGGCTAATCACAAAAGGAATGGAAATTATTAAAAGTTTTCATGTTTTTTCATTTGAGGACAAGATTTGATTCTAAGGAAAATGGTGGAAGGAAAAGCTTTTCTTGTAAGCACAAAGCATCAATGTCATACACCTCAATGAGCAGAATGTGTTTGCGGAGGCCAATCATAAAAAAATGGAAATTATTTTAAGCATCAATGTTTGTCTCCTTTGATGAACGAACTTTGATTCTAAGGAAAATGGTAAAAGGAAAAGCTTTTCCCTAGAAACCAAAGCATCGATGTCATGTATCCAAATGAGGGGAATGTAATTATAGATGTCAATCACAAAATAAATGGAAATTATTATGAGTTTCCATGTTTGTGTTATTTGATGGACAAACTTTGATTATAAAGAAATTAATGGAAGCAAAAGCTTTTCTTGCAAAATTAAAGCATCAATATCATGTACCCCATTGGGGAGAATGTGTTTATAGAGGCAATTCACAAATTTAATGAAAATTATTACATGTATCGATGTTTGTGTCTTTTGATGGATGAACTTTGGTTTTAAGGAAAATGGTGGAAGGAAATGCTTTTCCTGCAAAACCAAAGCGATAATATCATGTATCCCAATGAGGAAAACATGTTCATAAAGGCCAATCACAAAAAGAATTCAAATAATTACAAGTAAGCATGTTTGTTTCATCTAATGGATGAAATTTGATTTTAAGGAAAGTGGTGAAAAGAAAAGCACTTATTGGGAAACCAAAGCATCAGTATCATGTATCCTAATGTTAAGATCGTGTTTATGGTGGCCAATAACAAGAATGTAAATGACTATGACTATACATATTTATCCCATTTGAAATATGAACTTTGATTGTAAGGAAAATTATGAGAGGAAAAGCGTTTCTTGGAAAACTAAAGCGTCAATATCAAGTATCCAAATAAGGAGAATGCGTTTATGGAGGCAAAACGCAAAAAGAATGGAAATTGTCATGACCATCCATATTTGTCTTATTTGACGAACGAACTTTGATTCTAAGAAAAATCGTGGAAGGAAAAGCTTTTCTTAGGAAACCAAAGCATCAATATCGAGTATCCATATGAAGAGAATGTGTTTATGGAGGTTAATCACAAAAAGAATGGAAACTATTATGACTGTCCATGCTTGACTCATTTGAAAGACGAACTTTGATTCAAAGGAAAATGTTGGAAGGAAAAGCTTTTCTTGTATAGACAAAGCATCAATATTGCGTATGCGAATATTAAGATCATGTTTATGGAGGACAATAACAAGAAGATCATAAATTACTACCGTAGTACATGTTAATCCCATTTGACAGACGAAGTTTGATTCTAAGGAAAATATGAAGGAAAAAGGTTTTCTTGTACATGCAAAGCATCAATATCATGTACCTCAATGAGGACAACGTGTTTGTAGGGCTAATCACAAAAAGAATGGAAGTTATTCTAAGTATCAACGTTTTTCTCCTTTAACAGATGAACTTTGATTCTAAGGAAAATGGCAAAAGGAAATGTTTTCCATGGAAACCAAAGCATCAATATCATGTATTGAAATAAGGAGAACACATTCATAGAAATTACTACAAGTTTCCATCTTTGTGTCATTTGAGGAACGAACCTTGATTCTAAGGAAAATAGTGGAAGAAAAAGCTTTTCTTGTAAAACCAAAGCATCAATATCATGTATCCCATTATGGAGAATGTGTTTATGGAGGCAATTCACAAATTAAATGAAAATTATTACGAGTATCGATGTTTATGTCATTTGATGGATAAACTTTCATTCTATGGAAAATGGTGGATAAAAAAGCTTTTCATGCAAGCCCAAAGCCTCAATATCATGTATCCCACTGAGAAAAATGTGTTCATGAAGGCTAATCATAAAAAAGAATGAAAATTATTACAAGTAAGTATGTTTGTCTCATCTAATAGACGAACTTTGATTTTAAGGAAAATGGTGAAAGGAAAATCTCTTCCTGAGAAACCAAAGCAATGAAATCATGTATCCCAATGTTGAAACCATTTTTATGGTGGCCAATAATGTAAATTGCTATGACTATCCATGTTTATCCCATTTGGCAAATGAACGTTGATTCTAAGGAACATGGTGGAAGGAAAAAGCTTTTTTTGGGAAGCGAAAATGTCAATATGAAGTATCCAAATGAGGAGAATGCTTTTATGGAGGCTAATCACAAAAGGAATGGAAATTATTATAATAGTCCATGTTTGTCTCATTTGAGGGACAAATTTTGATTCTAAAGAAAATGGTTGAAGGAAAAGCTTTTCTTGTAAGCATCAATATCGTGTATCCTAATAATGAGACCATGTTTTTGTTGGCCAATCATAAGAAGAACACAAATTACTACAATAGTGCATATTAGTCCTATTTCAAAGGCAAAATTTGATTCTATGAAAATAGTGGAAGGAAAAGCTTTTCTTGCAAACGCAAAGCACAAATATCATGTGCCTCAGTAAGAAGAATGTGCTTGTGGAGGCCATTCACAAAAAGAATGAAAATTATTTGGAGTATCAACGTTTGTCTCATTTGATGAATAAACTTTGATTCTAAGAAAAATGGTAGAAGTAAAAGCTTTTGCTTGGAAACTAAAGTGTCAATATTATGTATCCCAATGAGAAGAATGTGTTTATAGATGTTAATCTCAAAATGAATGGAAGTTATTATGAGTTTCCCTATTTGTGTCATTTGAAGGATGAACTTTTATTCCAAAGAAAATGGTGGAAGGAAAAGCTTTTCTTGCAAAACGAAAGCATTAATTTCATGTATCCCATTAGGGAGAACATGTTTATGGAGGCAATTCAAAAATTCAATGAAAGTTAAAAAGCATCAATATTTGTGTCAATTGATGAATGAACTCTGATTCTATAGAAAATGGTGGAAGGAAAAGCTTTTTTTTGTAAAACTAAAGCCGCAATATCATGTATCCCAATGAGGAAAACTGTTCATAGAGGCTAATCACAAAAAAATGGAAATTATTACAAGAAGTATGTTTGTCTCATCCAATGGATGAACTTTGATTTTAAAGAAAATAATGAAAGAAAAGCTCTTACTAGGAAGCCAAAGCATCAATATCGTGTATCCGCATGTTTAGACCGTGTTTCTGGCGCCCAATAACAAGAATGTAAATTATTATGTCTATCCATGTTTATCGCATTTGATAGATGTACTTTGATTCTAAGGAACATGGCAGAAGGAAACACTTTTATTGGGAAACCAAAATGTCAATATCAAGCATCCAAATGAGGAGAATGCATTTACAGAGGCTGATCACAAAAAGAATGGAAATTATTATAAGTATCCATGTTTGTGTCATTTAAGGAATGAAATTTAATTTTGAGGAAAATGGTGGAAGGAATAGCTTTTCTTGTAAACGCAAAAATCAATATCAGGTCCCTCATTGCGAAGAACATGTCTGTGGAGGCCATCACAAAAAAATGGAAATTATTTTACATATCAACATTTATCTTCTTTATCGAATGAACTTTGACTCTAAGGAAAATGGCAAAAGGAAAAACTTTTCCTTAAAGACCAAAAGCATCGATTCATTTATCCCAACGTGGAGAATGTGATTATAAATATCAATAACAAAATAAATGAAAATTTTTATGAGTTTCCATGTTTGTGTCATTTGAAGGATGAACTTTGATTATAACAAAAACAGTGGAAGGAAAAGTTTTTCTTGCAAAACCAAAGAATTAATATCATGTATCCCATTGGGGAGAACATGTTTATGGAAGCAATTCATAAATTGAATGAAAATTATAATGAGCATCAAAGTTGGTGTCATTTGATGGATGAACTTTGATTCTATAGAAAATGGTAGGAGGAAAAGCTTTTCTTGCAAAACCAAAGCCTCAATATCATGTATCCAAATGAGGAGAATACCTTTACGGAGGTTTATCACAAAAAGAATGGAAATTATTCTAATTATCCATGTTTGTCTCATTTAACAGATGAAATTTGATTCTAAGGAAAATGATTGGAAGGAAAGGCTTTTGTTGTAAATACAAACATCAATATCATGTACCACAATGCAGAGAACATGTTTGTGGTGGCCAATTACAAAAAGAATGAAAATTATTTTGAGTATCAACATTTGTCTCCTTTGACAAATGAACTTATATTCTCAGGAAAATGATAAAAGGAAAAAATTTGCCTTAGAAACCAAATTGTCAATATCATTTATCCCAATGAGGAGAATGTGATTATAGATGTCAATCACAAAATGAATGGAAATTGTTACGAGTTTCCATGTTTATGTCATTTGACAGATGAACTTTGCTTCTAAAAAAATAGTGGAAGGAAAAGCTTTTCCTGCAAAACCAATGCATCAATATTATGTATCCCATTAGGGAGAACGTGTTTATGGAGACAATTCACAAATTGAATGAAAATTATTACGAGTATCAATGTTTGTGTCATTCGATGTATGAACATTGATTTTGTGGAAATTGTTGGGAGGAAAAGGTTTTCTTGCAAAACCAAAGCCTCAAAATCATGTATCCAAATGAGGAGAATGCATTTAAGGAGACTTATCACAAAAAGAATGGAAATTATTGTAATTATCCATGTTCATCTCTTTTAATAGATGTAATTTGATTCTAAGGAAAATGATTGGAAGGAAAGGCTTTTCTTGTAAACACAAACATCAATGTCATGTACCTCAATGCGGAGAACGTGTTTGTGGAGGCCAATGACAAAAAGAATAAAAATTATTTTGAGTATCAACGATTGTCTCTTTTGATGAATGAACTTATATTCCAAGGAAAATGGTGAAAAGAGAAGCTTTTCCTTGGAAACCAAAATGTCAATATTATTTATCCCAATGAGGAGAAGGTGATTATAGATGTCAACCACAATATGAATGGAAATTGTTATAAGTTTCCATGTTTATGTCATTTGACAAATGAACTTTTCTTCTAAAGAAAATAGTTAAAGGAAAAGCTTTTTTTGCAAAACCAAAGCATCAATATTATGTATCCCATTGGGGAGAACATGTTTATGGAGGCAATTTAAATTGAATGAAAATTATTACAAGTATCAATGTTTGCATCACTTGATGGATGAACTTTGATTCTATGGAAAATGGTGGAAGGAAAGGCTTTTCTTGCAAAGCCAAAGCCTCAATATCATGTATCTAAATGAGGAGAATACATTTATGGAGGTAATCACAAAAATAATGGAAATTATTGTAAGTATCCATGTTTGTCTTATTTGACGGACGAAATTTGATTATGTGGAAAATGGTGAAAGGAAAAGCTTTTCTTGTAAACGCAAACATCAATGTCATGAACCTAAATAAGGAGAACATTTTTATGGAGGCCAATCAGAAAAAGAATGGAAATTATGCTGAATATTTGTCTCCTTCGATAGACAAACTTTGATTCTAAGGAAAATGCTAAAAGGAAATGCTTTTCCTTGGAAATCAAAGCATTAATATCATTTATCCAAATAAGGAGAACGTGTTTATAGATGTCAATCATGAAATGGATGGAAATTGCTACGAGTTTCCATATTTGTATCATTTGAGGAACGAACCTTGATTCTAAGGAAAATAGTGAAAGGAAATGCTTTTCTTGCAAAACCAAAGCATCAATATCATGAATCCCATTGGAAAGAAAGTGTTTACAGAGGAAATTCACAAATTGAATGGATATTATTATGAATATCGATGTTTATGTCATTTGATGGATAAACTTTCATTTTATGGAAAATGGTGGAAGAAAAAGCTTTTCTTGCAAAGCCAAAGCCATAATATCATGTATCCCAGTGAGAAAAATGTGTTCATTAAAGCCAATCACAAAAAGAACGAAAATTATTACCAGTAAGTATGTTTGTCTCATCCAATGGCCTAGCTTTGATTTTAAGGCAAATGGTTAAAGGAAAAGCTCTTGTTGGGAAACCAAAGCATCAGTATCGTGTAACCCAATGTTCATACCGTGTTTATGGTGACCAATAACAATAACATAAATTACTACGATTATCCATGTTCATCCTATTTGATAGATGAACTTTGATTCTGAGGAAAATAGTGGAAAGAAAAACTTTTCTTTGAAAATTGAAGCATCAATATCAAGTATCCAAATGAGGAGAATGTGTTTATAGAGGCTAATCATAAAACAAATGGAAATTATTATGACTATCCATGTTTGTTGCATTTTAGAAACGAATTTTGATTCTAAGGAAAATGGTGGAAGAAAAAGCTTTTCTTGTAAAGCTAAAGCATTAATATCAGATATCCCAACAATGAGACCATGTTTATGGCGGATAATAACAAGAAGATCATAAATCACTATGGTAGTTCATGTTAGTCCTATTTGACAGATGAAATTTCATTCTAAGGAAAATAGGTGAAGGAAAAGCTTTTCTTATAAACGCAAAGCATTAATGTCATGTACCTCAATAAGGAGAACGTGTTCGTCACCTTTGATGGATAAACTTTGATTCTAAGGAAAATAGTAAAAGAAAATGCTTTTCCTTAGACACAAAGCATCAATATCATGCATCAAAATAAGGAGAACATGTTTATAGATGTCAATCACAAAATGAATGGAAATTACTATAAGTTTCCATGTTTGTATCATTTGATGAACGAACCTTGATTCTAAGGAAAATAGTAGAAGGAAATGCTTTTCTTGCAAAACAAAAGGATTAATATCATGTATTCCATTGGGGAGAATGTGTTTATAGAGGTAATTCACAAATTCAATGAAAATTATTATGAGTATCGATGTTTGTGTCATTTGATGGATGAACTTTCATTCCACGAAAAATGGTGGACGAAAAAGCTCTTCCTAGAAAACTAAAGCCTCCATATCATCTTCCCCAAGGGGCAAGTGTGTTCATGAAGGGCAATCACAAAAAGAGTGGAAATTATTACAAGTATGTTTGTCACTTCCAAAGGACTAAGTTTGACTTTAAGGAAAATGGTGCAAGGAAAAGCTCTTATTGGGAAACCAAAGCATTAATATCGTGTATCCTAATGTTCAGACCATGTTTATGGTGGCTAATAACAAGAATGTAAATTACTATAACTCTCCATGTTTGTCCCATTTGACAGATGAACTTTGATTCTAAGGAAATAATGGAAGGAAAAGCTCTTCTTGGGAAACCAAAGCATCAATATCAAGTGTCCAAATAAGAAGAATGAGTTTATGGAGGCTAATCAAAAAAAGAATGGAAATTATTATGACGACACATGTTTGTCTTATTTCAGAGATGAACTTTGATTTTAAGAAAAATGGTGGAAGGAAAAGCTTTTCTTGTAAACCCAAAGCATCAATATCATGTATCCCAACAATAAGACCATGTTTATGGAGGACAAGAACTAGAAGATCATAAATTACTATGGCTGTCCATGTTAATCCCATTTGACAGATGAAATTTGATTCTGAGGAAAACGGTGGAAGAAAAAGCTTTTCTTGAAAACATAAAGCATTAATATCATGTACCTTAATGAGGAGAACGTGTTTGTGGAGGCCAATCATAAAAGAATGGAAATTATTTTGAGTATCAATGCTTGTCTCCATTAATGAATGAACTTTCACTTTAAGGAAAATGGTAAAAAGAAAAGCTTTTCCTTAGAAACCAAAGCTACAATATCATGTATCCCAATGAGGAGAATGTGTTTATAGATGTCAATCATAAAAGGAATGGAAATTATTATGTGTTTTCATGTTTGTGTCATATGACTGATGAACTTTGATTTTAAGGAAAATAGTGGAAGCAAAATCTTTTCTTGCAAAACGAAAGCATCAATATCCTATATCCCATTGGGGAGAACGTGTTTATGGAGGTAATTCACAAGTTGAATAAAAATTATTACGAGTATCAATGCTTGTGTCATTTAAAGGATGAACTTTGGTTATATGAAAAATAGTGGTAGAAAAAGCTTTTCATGCAAACCCAGAGCCTTAATATCATATATCCCAATGAGAAAAACATGTTTATGAAGGTTAATCACAAAAAAGAATGGAAATTGTTACAAGTAAGTATGTTTGTCTCATCCAATGGATGAACTTTGATTCTAAAGAAAATGGTGAACGGAAAAGCACTTATTGGGAAACAAAAGCATCAGTATCATGTATCCCAATACCTGGACCGTGTTTATGGTGGCCAATAACAAGAATGTAAATAACTATGACTATCCATGTTTGTCCTATTTGACAGATGAACTTTGATTCTATGGAAAATGGTGGAAGGAAAAGCTTTTCTTGGGAAACCAAAGCATCAATATCAACTATCTAAATAAGGAGTATGCATTTATGGAGGCTAATCGCAAAAAGAATGGAAATTATTATAACTATCCATGTTTGTCCTATTTGATAGGCAAACTTTGATTCTAAGGAAACTAGTAGAAGGAAAAGCTTTTCTTAGAAAGCCAAAGCATCAATATCGTGTTTCCCAACAATGAGACCGTGTTGTTGTTTGCCAATCAGAAAATGAACATAAATTGCTACGATAGTCCATGTTAATCCCATTTGATGGACAAAATTTGTTCTAAGGAAAACAGTAAAAGGAAAAGCTTTTCTTACAAGCACAAGGCATCAATATCATATGCATTAGTGAGGAGAACGTGTTTGTGAAGGCCACTCACAAAAAGAATGGAAATGATTTTGAGTATCAACATTTCTCTCCATTGATGAATGAACTTTGATTCTAA
>JBBYHO010321501.1:6805-21462 GCA_038382025.1 Adansonia gregorii | reverse complement strand
AAAAAATAATAATAATTTAATTTTCTGTAATAAAAGGTTAACGTGCATATTTTAGCTACAATTTTGAGTTTTGACGTATTATATTTTAATTAAAAAAAAGTTATAATAAATCTAAATTTTCAACGAAAATTTTCCCACGAATTAACATATAATTATAGTGTGAATAAATATGTTAAAACACTTTCTGATTTGGGAATGGGGAATCCTTTTTTTTTTTTTTTTCTCCTTTACGAGTGAAGAATCATACACCAACGAGGAAGTCATGTACCCCGAATGTGAATAGATAAGTTATAAACAATTTAATGATAAAAATTAATATAATAAAGCATAGATTTTTCTCAAGGAATATTAATAAAGTTCACAAACTAAAAATGGTTAATATGAACAGTGCCAATGAAAATCAGAACTAATGTTCATACGATAAATTAGAGCTTTGATTAAATTATTTACATTAAAATTTTGAAAATTTTAAGGTTATAAAAGTATCCATCTATGTAATAATTTCTATCAAATTTTCAGTTGGTTTTTTTTTTCCTTTATATTATCTTCATTTAAAAAACTCAAAACATTTCATAAAAAAATTATAGCTAATTAATTTTTCTCGTTGGAAAACGACTTAGCATTAATTGAAAAAAAAACCTTGTAATTATTTATTTACTTTAATATATTTTTTAAATATATAATAATATATGTGTGTGTGTGTGTACATAAATAGTTGTGTATTCACATATGTATTTGTTCTCATAAATTAATCTTTTTTTTTTTCCTTTAAATCTCCAAAAATGTCATCACAACTAGCAAAGAATGGATTTGTCAAACTGTGGTTTGCCAAAAGAAAAAGACAAACATTATAAAGTAGAAGGATGAAACCCAGATTTGACGGTCACCTGTAAGTCAAAAAAAAAAAATAAAATAAAAAACTGAGAGCAAAGTAAATTTTTTTTTTTCCCGGGAAAGCCATTGATAAGTAACGTCCTCCTTCCATTGGTGGTATTATTATTATGGCATGCTATAAATAGTTGAAGAGGGCCGCACCATAGAGCGAATAGCTTAAGTCTTTTTACCTGTCAAAACCCCTTTAGACCAACGTTGCATTCGGGCTATTTTCTTATAGCTAAATTCATTCTTCTTGTTTCTCCTTTATTACTTGATCCATTTCCATCAACCCCATTTTTTTTCTCCTTTGAATCTCCCTTTACTATTCCATTTTATTTCCTCTTTGAATCTTCTCTCATATTTGGAAGTAGTTGTCAAAAGAATCAAACTTTTATCCGCCAAGATAGCAAAGTTTTATGATTTTTTATAGGTTAAGATTAAGAACAAGGGAGGAAGAGCAGGAAAGGTGAAGATTTTGTTTTTATTTTTTTGGTTTGAAAAGGAAAAAAGAAGGCAGTTCTGTTAGATAAGGAAATGGAACAAAAGGGGATGTTGTTGTCAGCTTTAAGTGTTGGGGTTGGTATTGGGGTAGGCTTTGGATTGGCTTCAGGGCAAACTGTGAGCAAATGGGCCGGCAACACTTTTGCAGATGATGGTATTACAGGGGAGCGGATTGAGCAGGAACTTATGAGACAGGTTGTGGATGGAAAGCTTAGCAAGGTCACCTTTGATGACTTTCCTTATTACCTTAGGTAAGCCTATGATGGGTCCTTGTTCCTTTTTTAAAATTTTTTTTTATCTTGTTTATGGTCTTTTCATTACATGATTTTGCATTAGGTTTTCTTCTCACATTTATGTAGGTCTTAAGAAGATATTGAGAAATAAAGATTTGTTTTCTTATCTTTGTTAAAATGACAATTTGTGCCATACTGCCATCATTTGCTCTTGTGTTTGTTATTGGTCCCCAATCAATATAAATAAACGAGAACAAAGTTGTTTGGTTTCGGTATGTACTAATCAGCATGTGCATGGTCTGGTTATGGAGATATTCGTTGCACATGCTTCTAACAACTATTAACAACCGTGATCTTTTATTTTTTATATTTCCTTTTTTTTTTTTGGCATCTGCTGGGCGTTAAACCTTTTTCCTTGTATTTTGATTAGTTGATTTAATCCTTTTTCCGTGCTGGGTTTAATGAAGAAGCTTCATTTGATGTCTTCTTTTCCTGGGGATTAAAGTTACCAGATGGATTTATTCCCTAAAGATATATAATTTTGGATCATATTAATCTATGGCCTACGAAATCTATATTTTTTTTGTGGCGTTTCTGCAGGCTCTAGAATATTATTTTCTATCTATCATGAAAATTTAGAAGACTGAGATACTATGTTGATTCTTTAACATGAAAATGCCTGGTGTTTGAACATATCAATATTTATTTAATGATTTCAGGTTAGGATAGACTATTTTTGGGCAGTCTTAAATCTTGAACACCATGAAAGCTGCAGGTTGTGCTCTAGCTTTAAATTTTCCATTTTTTTTTTTTAAAAAAATTATTTTGAGGGATTTCTTTTTTGGTACGATTTGAGTTATTTCTGCTCCTTGCTGACTACTTTCAGGCTTTTTAGTTCTATTTGCACATCAATTAAGAATGTTTAGCCAGTAAAGTTGGCTATTTTAGATTTTATAGCTTTCGAGCAATTTAAATTATTTCTCTATGCTGCAACATATGCTGCTAGAAGTTTAAGGAATTCATTCCAGTCCCTTTTAATAATTGTATGAGTTAACAGGTTTCATAATTCCAGTAATATATCAAGTACTGATTTTAAGGCAAAGTTCTTTAATTGTTTAACAAATTTACTCCTTGTGATGTTGGTTAATGCAGTGAAAAAACTCGGACGTTATTGACAAGTACCGCATATGTCCAATTAAAACACAGTGATGTTTCTAAGCACACTCGGAACCTTTCCCCCGTCAGCAAAGCTATTTTGCTCTCAGGACCTGCTGGTATGTTTCTGGAACTCTTTCTCTAGTTCCACGTTCAGGAATTCATCTTTCAGAGTTCATTTTTAACCTAATGGATTGCCTTTTAATCTTGTGAAGAACTTTACCAGCAAATGCTTGCCAAGGCTTTGGCGCATTACTTTGAATCAAAGCTACTGCTTTTGGACATTACTGATTTTTCTCTTAAGGTGAACTAGCAAAACGATTTATTTCTCTTTAAGTTTCTACTGTCATAAAGTCCTACTTATTCCTTCTATGAATTATCCACAGATGCAGAGCAAATATGGTTGTGCCAAGAAAGAAGTTGTAAGTTATATTTTTGTTTTTTTGTTTTTTTTTTCTAATACTTAACTGCATTCACGCATTGGACATTGAAGGTTCTAGTTGACTGAAATTAAGTATGGTGGATAAAGGTTCAACAATTTAACCCCTTAGATATGCCTTTCTTGAGTTAATTCAATCTTATTAATTTCTACCATTGCATATCACACCCTCTAAACAAAACTGATCAGCTCTAAGAAATTTTTTTGTTTGAAAATTATGACAAAATAATTTAGTTGCATCTTTTGCAGTCTTTGAAGAGGTCCATCTCAGAGATGACTTTGGAGCGAATGAACAGCTTGCTTGGTTCCTTCCTTTCGCCAAGAGAAGAAACAAGTGGTATTCTTTCAACATGTTAAATGCATTTGTTAACTGAAAAATATTGCCTCCTTAAGCTTTTCATTTTTCAGCATTTTGCTTGTCTGCTGAAGCCTTCTAAGACGGTCATGTGCTTGTGATTTTGTATTTGATTAGTCATCATAATTATATTAGAAAACCTGCTTGGTTTTAATATTCAATTGCCATCTTAATCTTTTCATATCTTGTTGATTCTTCATTTTTCAACCATTTATTTCAATTTTCACTATGGTTTTAATCAAAATTTTTCTTACAGGTACATTACGTCGACGGGGTAGTGCTATTGATATTAAATCCAGGTAATCACATTTATCCTTCAATTTCTTCCCATTTTCATAGTAGAAGAATATGAAGTATGGTGGTTATCATGTTTATTGGGTTGATTGTTACTGCTGGATCAGAGGTGAGCTGTCTGCTATAACCTTCTCCTTTATACATTTGCAGGGCTGTTGAAGGTTCAAGCAATCTTCCAAAGCTCCATAGAAATGCATCTGCAGCTTCTGATATGAGTAGCATCTCTTCGACTTGTGCTCCCACAAATCCAGGTTAGTCTTCATACATCTTCTTTAATTCTGTCTGTAAAGCTTAAAGATATGTATGATCTTATCAAACGGTCAAAAGGTTAACTTCACAATCTTCATCACTTCCACCGGGGAGAGCTCAGGATATGCATGATATTTTCATTTTATTACAGCCAAAAATTTAAAAAGAAAAAAGGATAATCTTTGCTTCTTCTGATCATTCATTTCATAGGCCTTTTTCAAATAAATTAATTATTCTCTCATTGTAGCTTTGCTAGATGTCATTTGATGTAGTTAGCTTAGTGAACTCCTCTTACTTACCTGGTCAAATTGTTACCTCATAGTTTGGATTTATTAGAGCTGTCTTCTCAGATTCTATTTTGCTAAAGGTGAAGTTGACTGAATTAGTTTGGGATTGCGCATTATTTGAGCCTATGTTATGATTGCTCAATAAGTTCATTCTTATTATATCCCACTATCTGATAAGAGTACTCAATCCTTTAAATTGAAGTGAATCTTCTACAGACTTCATGCATAAGCCTCTAACTGTTGCTAAGCATATCTATTGGATACTCAATATCTTGACACATGATAAGATTTGTTAAAAATAAATAAATAAATACTGACATGCTTTGGTGCTCTTTTTTGTTTCTTTAAGCAGCGCACAAGCGCACTAGCAGTTGGTGTTTCGATCAGAAACTTTTTCTACAGTCACTTTACAAGGTATGCCATAAATACTAAGTTGTCAGTTTGGAGATCACTCACGAATGGTATTTCTAGATCATTCTTTCTTTTAGGCACGCGTGCCTTTATATGGTAGTGAATGCCGTTGTCCTTCTGTTGCAGGTACTGATCTCAGTATCAGAAACTGGTTCCGCCATCATATACCTGAGGGATGTTGAGAAGCTCCTCCTCCAATCACAACCCTTATATAATCTGTTCCTAAAGTTGTTGAACAACCTTCCGGGTTCAGTGTTGATACTTGGTTCCAGGATGTTAGACCCAGAAGATGATTACAGGGAGGTGGATGAGAGGCTTTCGGTGTTATTCCCATACAATATTGAGATAAAACCACCTGAAGATGAAACTCATCTTGATAGCTGGAAAGCCAAACTGGAAGAGGATATGAAGGCACTTCAAATTCAAGATAACAGAAACCACATTGCTGAGGTACTTGCGGCAAATGACCTTGAATGCGATGATTTGGGTTCTGTCTGTCAGGCAGACACCATGGTCCTAGGTAATTATATCGAAGAAATTGTGGTATCAGCAATATCTTATCACTTGATGAACAACAAGGATCCAGAATACCGAAATGGAAAGCTTGTTATATCATCCAAGAGGTAGAAATTAATTATTATTTGATCTTGATACTAGCTTCTTTCACAGCATTTTTCTTCTTCCCCGTTTTCGGAATTCTGTAAATAGCTTAACATTAGTTTTCTGCGCTGAGCAGCTTGTCCCATGGACTGAATATATTCCAAGAAGGAAAAAGTTGTGGGAAGGATACCTTAAAATTAGAGGCGAATGCTGAATCTGCCAAGGTTTTGCTCTAATGCTAGTTTTACTTTAGAAGAAATCAAGCATTAAGGATTTGGGTAACTTGATACTTACGGATTAACCATTACCCCTCTTTGTTAACCTAGGAAACTGAAGGTGAAGAGGCTGTAGGTGCAAAAACTGAAACAAAATCAGACACCCCTGCCTCTGAAAGCAAAAGTGAGATCGAGAAGTCCTTTCCTGCTGTGAAGAAGGATGGAGGGAACCCATCAGCACCAAAAGCACCTGTAAGTTGATGTCCTTTGACAATTAACTGAAAATTGAGATGAATATGATTTAAATAAAGGTTGCTATGCAGCTTATGTACTTAAAAGGATATAAACAAGTACCTCTATATTTCAAAAACATTATAGCTGGAAGGAATGAAACAAACGCAGGAAAGCTGATCATCATACTGATTATATCAAGTCCGTTCTTATTTTCCAATTCTAGCATGATACATGCAGCAAATGTTAGGAGATTTAAAGGGTCAATGAACACAGTAACTATAAATCAATTTGTGTCATTTCGTAAAGTCTTTACAGCTCAAATAGTTCATGTCCATTACCTTTCTCTGGTGTGTTTTTTTCCCCTTCAGTGCTTTCTGTTTTTTCTCACAACAGATATAACGTTCTTGCAGGAAGTTCCTCCTGATAATGAATTTGAGAAAAGAATAAGACCAGAGGTTATCCCTGCAAATGAGATTGGCATGACATTTGCAGATATCGGTGCTATGGATGAGATCAAAGAATCTCTTCAAGAGCTGGTCATGCTCCCTCTGCGAAGGCCAGATCTCTTCAAAGGGGGGCTTCTCAAGCCTTGTAGAGGTATATTACTCTTTGGGCCTCCTGGTACTGGGAAAACAATGCTGGCAAAGGCCATTGCAAATGAAGCAGGAGCAAGTTTCATCAATGTCTCAATGTCCACCATCACATCAAAATGGTTTGGAGAAGACGAAAAGAACGTAAGAGCTTTATTTACACTAGCAGCAAAGGTGGCACCAACTATTATTTTTGTGGATGAGGTTGATAGCATGCTGGGTCAGAGGACTAGAGTTGGGGAGCATGAGGCTATGCGGAAAATTAAGAATGAGTTCATGACACATTGGGATGGTCTATTGACCAAACGTGGTGAGCGGATTCTTGTCCTTGCTGCAACCAACAGGCCATTCGACCTTGATGAAGCAATAATTAGGCGTTTTGAGCGCAGGTATATTTCCATGTCATTTGATATTATCCTTGTATTTTGTCTAACAATGCCATTGGTTAGTTTTCAGATCATTTTTGCATTCACTATCCACTATCCACTGGCACTGAACTGTATCTTTAGCCAAAGAATGAGCTCATGGCTTTTTTGTCATCGTTGTTTTTGTTGCTCTGCTCGGTTCTTGTCCTTAAAACTTTTTGCTTTGAATACCTCAGTATCCCCTTTGAAAGCACATAGTTTTCCTTAGACTTGACCTCTCTATCAACAGTACTTGACCCCCTCTAGCACTCACTTGTTAGCCTTTGAGCTCATAGGTTTCTTTATCTCTTTCACTCAATCAAGGTTTCTGAATCCTCCGTTATTCTTCATGCTTACTTCTTTGAATTAATGTTCATGCAGATTTGATAGTTATGTACTGTTTGTCAGACTTATTCTTGACCTTCTATGTTTGTTTCTTATCAAGGATTTTGTGACACTTGATTAGTAGTATTACAATTACCAAGGAAGTCCAAAGTTTAATTATGCAAGCAATTCCTGGACTTATTTGCTGACAGCTCAACATGATTGAGCATCTCATCTTACTTGTGCTTTCCATTTTGACAGAATTATGGTTGGCCTTCCATCCATTGAGAGTAGGGAAATGATTTTGAGAACTTTACTGGCAAAAGAGAAAGTTGAAGATCTGGACTTTAAGGAGCTTGCAACCATGACAGAAGGATACAGTGGAAGTGATCTCAAGGTTTGTATTTTATCTCATAACATTTATCATTAATTTATATTTAACTGTTATCAACTGATGGCCAAAAAACAAACAACTGGGAACAGAACTTGTGCATGACAGCGGCTTATCGACCTGTTAGGGAGTTGCTAAAGCAGGAGAGATTGAAGGATCAGGTGACTACAAAATATCTTCCCACTAAATCAATGTTCTTTTGCCTTGCCTTCCTGATACTAGTACATGTGGAAAACGTATCTTATTTATTTCTGTTTTCACAAACTTTCTGTAGGAAAAGAAGAGGCAAGAAGAAGCAAGTAAGAGCTCAGAAGATCCTTCAGAGACAAAAGATGAAAATGAGGAGGAACGAGTAGTTACTTTGAGACCTTTAAACATGGAAGATATGAAACAAGCGAAGAATCAGGTAAATTCTAGTCATAGTTTCTTTTTTTTGCCTCAAATGCTTCAGCATGTCCGTTTGGCAAATTTCTATATTACTGCCATTGATCACCAGATGTGGCATTTGAAATCGGTCTTTCATTAAGTCAGATTAGTCTATCTAAATCTGTAATGCAGATTCTTTAGTTATCCAAGAGCAATATTGGTGGTTCAAAAGTTTTCCTTGGAGAGTGCTCTGAACTTTGATTGATCAAGGAGTTTATTTTTCCAAACTTGAATGATCTTTCTTGTTCTAATGGTCACCGGACCATGCTACACAATCTAGCTTACTATGCACCCACAACTTTCTTCAGACTGTAATTCTCTTTCTTTTCACCCATCTTTACCTGTCGGATACTGCACTTAGAGGTTGCTGAAAAACATCGGCCCTCTGACTAAAACTGTTAGCATAATTTCAGGCTTATGAAGTTTGAACTATAGTTCAACGCAATGAATTTTTGAAACTTTAATTTTCACCACAAAATCACACCATTATATGCAAAAAGCTTATTTAAATGCTAAAATGTAAATAGGTTGCCGCCAGCTTTGCTTCTGAAGGATCAATAATGGGGGAGCTGAAGCAATGGAACGATTTGTATGGAGAAGGAGGTTCAAGGAAGAAGGAACAGTTAACTTACTTCCTTTAGATTGCAAAAAAAAAAGGCAGGAATCTCTCATGTTCTCATCAACAGAGTTCTCTATGAAAGAGATATGAAAAATTGGTGATGCTGAAGCTCCCTTTCAACAAAAAATGCAATTGTTCAACCAAACTTCCAATCGGACATGGGGTAGCTAGCATCAACATGGAAAGCTCTGGCCCGGGATCCTTCTACAAAGAAATGCTTAACAATACCACAGGGCTCTTGTAGGGTGTGTGTGAAATACATAATATATATATGTGTGTGTGTGTGTGTGTGTGTGTGTAGTATTTTGTACATCATGCTTGGAAGAGGGTTTTTGGAAAATGATAGTCCACTCCATTAATCCATTTGGCTCCAATCTTTTGGGTATTTTTAGTTGTGTTCTTTGAATCAATGTGTGGTATTTGGAAATGGCAGCCTAAACGGGGGAAGTTTTTATATTGGATTTGTTTGGGATTTATGTTATGTAGCTAAAGCTTATAATTATATATATTCTCTACAGTGGCATTTGCAGAATGTATGGTATTATAGTATTGATGGAATATTTCTTATTTTATCCCGGACTATACTTCCAAACAATCTGTAAGAAAATGACCTATTCACGATCCTCATCCTGTCTCGTTCACCGACTTGTTGATGAAAATTGGACATGAATCCATCGAAAGGCTTTTGCCTCATGCCTTCTCTATCCCTGTCTTCCGACATGTTAGAAATTCACAATTGGTTTAAAAGTCTAAGCTCGGCAACTCTTTTGATAATTGTGTTTCTTTCTATCTCTGATGCCAACAGACCCTTCCCAATCAGATATCGTCTTTGGTTGACGATGCATAGATGGTTCTTCGTGTTGGACACTTCGCAAACTCGTTCTCCTTGATTGCCAATTTGTTCAGATATTGTTAGATGTACTTATATTTGATACAATATATATATATATATATCTAATACATTAATAGTATATATATTCTATGGATTTATATTTGATACTATATTTATTTGTCTAAATAATTTGTGAGAGTAAATAGGAGAATTGGGGTTTGCTTTTGAGGTTGGGCTTGAACTTTTCAATGAATTTATGGTCAAAAAAATTTGCTTTTAATGAATTTGAATGTTGAATATTGAACCGTTTGATTATCGGGTATTAGGCTTGAGTATGAAATTTTGGGTTAAAGGAAGGATTAATGAATTTAATTTGATTTCGGAAATGATAATTAAATAGTTATTGCATGTTTGATTTAATTTTTATGAATAATTAAATAATGTTTAATATATATATATATATATCTAACTAAATAAATTAAACCAATAATCAACCAATAATATTTAATTGAACCAAACTTCCACTTAATTGAAACTTGAGCTTATTTGATTTAGGGGAAAAGATATTTTTTTTCTCTTTAATTTTTGCAAGTGTTTACTTTGATTGTTGAGTTAGAAATTGAAACAAACATACCTTAATTACCGATATATAAAAATAATCAACGAAATAATTAAAAAAAATTTCACAGCTAAAATATATAAAATAAGGGATGTATGGTTGTCATGTAAAAGCGAATTTTTGTTCTTGGAAGAGGAAAACTTGTAGTAAATTCCTAAATCAATAGAAGCGTAGTCTGTCTTCTCGCCCATCCCGGGTCGCATGTTGGAATAAGATCTCAGAAATGTCAAATCCAACAGAGAGATACCAAAAGCTGTGTTTTGGAGAATCGCTGTCAAGGGTCTACCGATACCCGATTGCATGTAAAGAGCTCAGCTTCATTCTCAGAGGCGCTTACGCCAAACTCCCCAAGCACCTCCAATCCCTCATCTTTCAAGATACCCTCTCCGCCATTCGTCTCCTTCCCGAGTAAGCCCCTTCCTCCCGTTCTACCCGCTTGTTCTTTTATGAATTTCAATTCTTTACCCCTTATTGGATTCAGTTTTCGGTCTTGGATCAAGTTTGATTAAGTTGGAAACTTGAATTATATGAAATATCTTTTGAAATTGCCTTAAGGTGTAGCTAAGTAAGTTCAAAATTAAAGAATTTGTCAGTATGTCGAATCTAAATGAGCGCTTATTTATCATTTATAGACCGTTTTTGGAAGGTATTCGTGGGAAAAAAAGCTTTCAAATTGGTTGTGCTTAGCCTATTTAATGTGGGTTGATCGCATGGCACACCCTAATATATGTAATCATGATCTGCATGCTTCATTAGCATCGTTCTATTACGGATTGATATGACACTATTATCAAAAGGATTTTAGCACAAGATTCAGTATGTTGTAATGCTTTAAATAAGTTGTACGTATGATTTTTACATTCATTTTATCGAATTTTCCTCTACTATATTCAAGAACTGGAATGAATGACTTTAAATCCTAGTTTGAACTATTCCCAATTACAAAAAGGATCTAGTATTTGTCGGTTCTAATCTGTTTTTAGCGGTGGAAAGGGGGAGAGGTGGGGGGGGGGGGGACATTGATTGTAGATGACTGCTTCAAAACATAGTTGATTAGATCGGGACATTGGCGTTGGGTTGATTATTACATGTATGCATGGATAGTAGTTATCATGTTAAGAACTTGTTTTTGTTGGTTAGGGGTGCTTAATTAGATGATAGATGAGACTGCTTCAAAACATCATTGATTGAACGGGAACTTTATGTTTTGATTGATTATTACATCACACTATGAAGACATAATTATCCAGTTACATGTAGGTCATCATTTATCTTCCTTCGTTTTTCCTTTTTTTTTTTTTTCTCTATCTTTTATTTATGAAGGTTATTTTAAATGTAGAATGCAGACTGGCAGTGCTGTTGCTGCAGCACATCTCCTACTTCAGAGTGCAGAAGCTGCCCTACCAAAACAGAAGAAGAGTTTGGTTATTACAGAGTTTAAGCAGGCAAAGGTTGCTCACAAAAGACGCAGTAAGGCTCACAGGGAAGAAAAAGGTAAACTTTTGAAATAAGTCCCCCTCAATGTGTTTGGCTCTTAGCCGAACTGAATTTCGCATTGTAAAGTTAAGAAACTAATCATATAGTTAATCAAATTTCTGTTTTTGTCCAATTATTTCTCCTGTTTTACCTTCCTATGTATTCCAGGGCCTGCCCAGTTGCCTCAAGATGTTCTTGTTCACATATTCTGTTTACTGGATTTGCAATCTTTAGTATCTGTAGGACTAGTCTGCTGGTAACTTTCCTTCCTTTTTGATGCTGGCCTTGCAATGATTATCATGTAATTACTAGATAGCAGTTGGCATCGTTCCCTGATTCTCTTGAAATTTTGTTGCTTATTTTAATTTATTGACTTTTGATTTCTCTATGAAGGTTGTGGAATTTAGCGGCAAATAATAACCATATATGGGAATTGCAATATACAATATTCTTTGGCAAATCTGACAATTGTTCTAGGACAAAGATGCGGTGGAGTGGCAGATCAATAAATGAGAATTGTACGTTTCTGGAGGAGAATGTGGTTTCTCGGACCAATATTGATTGGAAAGAGACCTTCAAAAGAGCATATATAGGTATAGAGTGTAGGGGCTTTTATTTTATGTATAATCACTTTGTCAGTGCAGTATATGCATGATAAGTGTTGCTGCAAAACAATGTTTATAAACATTTTAAATAGCTTCTCATAGATGGATAAAATCTCTCTCTAGCTTGCTGGTGCACAATTCTGAATGTTTCACTCGCTATTCATCTTTCTCATCTTACTGTTGTATAAAATATCAGGCACTTTTTCAAAGAAGTTACTGTCCAATAGAGGATATTGCGGGCGTTGCAACACAATTGTTTGGCTCAAGAGCTTGAAATGCTCTAATAGACAGTGTGAGCTGAAATATGAAAGCATGCAAATTAAGCCTATTTCACCCCACCAGGTATTTGTAATTTCAATTACTGCTTTTAGGTTTTCCTTTCATGTACTCTAAATGTTCCACATATTTCAGGTTGTCAACTACTTAATGGATGGTTATATATCAGTGATATCTTCTTCAGATAGTGATAGCGAATCAGATGAATCGTCCATTTCCAGATTATGGGCTTATCCGAGAAGCAGAAGTAGATTTGAGAAAAAGCCAATTGTTCAGAAGTAGTTTTGTGGAATCATTTGTAACAGAAGAGAGTTTACCGAGATGGGCAGTTTCCTTGATCCTTGGAGCTGACCTCCCACATTCTTGTTGCTTCTACTGGATAAAATATGGTAGATATTTGCAAGTATCTTTTTGTTTAGATTGGACTTACATACAAGAAGTTTTATTGAATAAAAATGGTCGTGATGCTGTGTTTCTATTGGTGCTAGTTTTGATTGATGTTTGTAGATATTAAGGCTTACTAATTGTTTAGATCTGTACAACTCCAAAACCATACTTACATGTAATTATAATTCCATTTAGAGTAATTTCAAATGGTTCTAGTTCAACTAAACAAAGATTTAAAGATCAAGGTAAATAACATATTTCTAACAACCAAGAATTAAATGTTGACCACAGCATAGATTAGGAAAAAAAAAAATGGAAAAGCATTCAATGAAGATGCAGGTAAATCATTAAATCTTTCTACGCTAAAAGGGAGTTCATGCCTTTTTTTTTTGTACAATGGAGGCCATAGCCCGGGAATTGGGAAAAGAGTTGCAGATGCTGTGACCTGTTAAATACCACCTCTTAAAAGTGGTTATATGAACCAACTAAGCTAAGCTGTAGTTTCATTCATGCCTCTTTTAGAGTCTGCATTATTGTGTTTATTCTAGAGAAAAAGAACTTAGTAGCTTAAGGAGGGAGATAGGTTATAGAGGAAGAAATTCTTTGATTATGGTGCTTAGATCTTTAGGGAATCATGCCCCGTTTGCTATGATGAAGCATCAGAGCAATGGTTTTGTTGGTGGTGCACATATTGATTGGTCTTCATCCATAAATTTCTTAATCAAAGGCGGAGATGATCTTTGGTCATAGGAAAGAACTTGTTTGCTTGAAGAAAAATCTTACCTATTGGAGAAATGGTTTTGATATTGAATACAAATGGTTCAAAGTGCCCTTTGGTTGTTTGAGAAGATTAGGACTTCTAATGAATGGATCTTGATTACTTGGAGAACAATCTTGTTGCTTATTGAAAAAGTGATTCCAATTTACATGCAGAGCTTATCTTAGTTGGTTCATGTAGCCATTTTTAATAGATGGCATTCAATAGGTTCAATGTTCTAAACTCAGAATTTGTAACCCTTTTCTCCATCTTCTGGTTACAGTCTCTGTATTAAAAAAGTGATTCAAATTTTGAAATGAATATAACATGAGGACCCTTTTGGTTGCTTGAAAAGAATCATGGCTTATCAAGGAAAGAGCACATTGAAAGGAAATGAGTCAAGCTTATCTATAGTTGTTTCCTTTATGAATTCTTTCATGTGGTTTTGTTTACGATTAAGCTGTTAAATTTACTAATTGATGGGTTTATCTTATTTTATTTACTTACACTAAACATTAACCGAAAAAAAAGGAAGCTAAATTTAATATATTTTAGGTTGCTTTCTTTCTTACTACACATGATCTTTATGTAAAGGTTCAACCATGGAGCCCATTTCCTGTCTTTCCTTTTTACTTTTTTAACCAGGTTATTTCCCTTGACATTGATTGAATTGTCATTAAACAGTAATTTAAATGATTTATCGTGTTTATTGGATTAAGCTGAATTGACTTTGGATGCAATTTATCTTTTAAAAATTTATAGTGTTTATGGATTGAGCTTAAATAGATTTTGTATAAGCCTGACATTATTAAAAAAAGTAATAAAATATCGTATATTCATATTTTTAAAATTAAAATAAAATAATATTTTTAATCAAATAATGGCCAGGCAAGCCTAAGCTTCTAAATGCTTATTCGATGCTGAACAAGAGTCGAACCTCGGCCAATGGACTGCAAAACCCATAAATATGTTTTAATTGTTCGCAGTTAAACAAGTTCAAGGTCAAGGTTTCATATCGAAATTATTATTTATAAGCTGGATAAATATATTGACAAAAAGTCTTTTAGGTAAATGTAGGATGAGATTTAATGTTTTGTTTTGT
>JBBYHO010321390.1:0-29553 GCA_038382025.1 Adansonia gregorii | reverse complement strand
ATGTTTTCAAAACATTTCAAATAAAATTAAAGGTAATATTTCGCGTGGGTATCTCTCTAGTGCCCAAAGTGGAACATTCCATTTTTAAAGTAAAATCCAGACGTCATTTTTATCGAAAATCTCTACATTCCCCACATCTCTGGGGCGTATATGAGATTAAACCTTTTTCATCAAAACTTAAATCATTCCTATAAGATTCATGCATTCGAAGAGGGTTATATTGAAATAGTGATAGTTAAGATCAAAAGAATCGAAACCGAGATAAGACATAGCTAGCAAGGTACCAATTTTGGGCGACGCGAAGAGGTTCATACCTCATCGCGCATAACCAACTCATGAACCCAAATGATGAATCTTTGCATTACGTAGACCACGGGATCGATGTTTTGAGTTTCATAACTTAGAATATAGGTTTCAATAGGCATCCGATTATGCCTAGCCCGAAATGATCGGTGGCGACTCCGAGTGTTGGCCATCTTGTGATGGTCACACGAGACCAATAAGATGAGTGATTTATCTTATGGTCCCTCTGACTGTATAATAAGTCGAGAATCTGTACATTCTCGTTCTCATCACATCGCCAAAGAATAGTCTCAGTCAAGAAGACATTTCCAAGTCAGGAAAGTATTTTAAGTCGTACGCACTCTTAGATCTGCCAGGATTAACCTGGGGTATGTTGCGATAGACTTAGCAGCCGAATATCAAGGTAAAGAGCTTGCCAAATCTTGTTGTTGCCATCGTGGACAAAGGCACACTTTGTAACACTATTCAAAATTCTTAAGATTAGTCTAAGGGATGATGGACTGTTTAGAAATTCAATTCTATGAAGGACGGGAAGAAGAAATGGATGTTTCCATTAATGTTATAGAAAAAGATGAAAAGGTCCCCTTTCTATGAAGTCGAATGACTATTGATCTTATTTGCCAATTAGTTACATACGAAAATCACGCTTACAAAGCTTGCACCAAGAATGATTTTTTAGCTCCCATCTTCTTTCCCATATAAAGACACAGCAGTGTCATAAAAATATGATAACAGAGTAGTGATGATTGAGGAATCTAGCTAACAAATAGCTGCCATTGACCTCATAGGAGTAAGCCATCTAACTCATAACGGCAAATGCCATGCCCCAGCTGCACTTGAAGTCAAAGTCAACAAAAAAATGTTCCTTCAATAATTTAAACACTAGAGCTGGTAAGGAAATAATTATATTCAAAGCTGATTAAAGAATCAATAAGTGAAAAAGAGGCTGCAAAATTTCTTAAATTCATCAAACATAGCAGAATATAGCATTGTCGATCAACTAAACAAGCAACCCAGTATAATCTATGTGATGTCATTGCTTTTAAGTTTTCAAGCTCATAAAAAGCTCTGCTTAAAGTCTTGAATGAGCTTATGTTCCACCTGACATTCCAATAGGCTAATTGGATTGCTTAATGAGCAATATTACTTTAAATAATTACATATCTTTTAGTGATGATGAAATACCCCATGGAGGTAGGGGGAACTATAAAAGTTTCCACATCACCACATATTATAAGGGAAAGGTGCTACGAAAAGTTCTCATTGTTAACAGATTGACCTTAAATGTAATACCTTCGCCATGCTTGAATAGACTTTCTATTGACATTTCTTATATCAAACATGGCCACACAATGGTGCAAGCATCCAATGGAATATGTAAACATGTTGTTGGAAACATCACTATCCCATTCTAGAGAAGGCCATGCATATACAAAGTGGATTTTCATGTGATGGATATTGCATCATCATACAATTGCTTATTGCGGAGACCTTGGATTCATTCTGTAGGGGCAGTACCGTTTTTATTGCACTAAGATTTCAAATGTCATAAGGAACAAAGTTGTCAACATTGGTAGCGAGGAAGATATTATTGCCATTACTTTCATGATTGCCTCTTATATTGGGCTTGATGGGAGTATACCTGAATCCTCGTTGCAATCACTTGATTTTGTTAATGCCACCTATGTCCATGGTTGTGCCTTATCTATCAAAAAACACCCACATGAATCTCTAATTGACCGTAGATAAGGGTGCTTGGGCTGGAAAAAGATTAGGAAAGTATCCGCAAGGGATCTCCAAAGCTTTAAAAGTCACCTATTAAATTGACAAAAGAAGTTTGGCATTCAAGCCTAATGCCTACTAATCAGAAAGCATGGGAAAAGAGAATGGCCCATCTGAAAAGTCAAGATTTAGAGTACAAACCAATGGTGTTATTGCCATTATGAGAAAATTTTCATTGAGGAGGACATATCAATTTAAATTAGGTAAGAACTACTAGCTCTGGCAACGTAATGGTTATATTGAACAAGGCGTTCGAAGATTTCTTTATCAACATAATTGATGAGTCAAAAACTTCAGCAATGGGCCAAGAGATTTGTATAAGTACTTCAAGATTCGTTCCAAGTATTTGGACTAAAACATAGATTTTTGCATTCTTAATTGATGAGTCAAAAACTTCAGCAATGGGCCAAGAGATTTGTATGAGTACTTCAAGATTCGTTCCAAGTATTTGGACTAAAACAGAGATTTTAGCATTATTTGGATCTAATTTGAAGTAATGCTATGAAATAAACCTATATCCTTTTGTCAAGGAGCATTATAAGATCCTTCGTATGGTTTACTTTTATCAAGCATTATTAATAAAAATAACTAAGCATGTTGCATTCCATCTCTAGTGTCCATCTTCATTTTTGGTCAAATCTGTAGACTTTTTTTTTCTCTTTTTTGTATTTTTTGCCTATATTATTCTTCTTTATTTTTTTCAGATATCTAGAAAAAAGACATGAATGTTTATATTAAGACTCTAAAAATCAATTTAGAGCAACTAATCTACACTTATAAGGTTGAATCTGAGAGGGATTTTGAAGAAAGCATCATGTTACCTGATTTGTTGAGATTGATTAGACAACAAAAGAAATGAATCTTGCCCCATGAAGAGCCTACTAAAACAGTGAACATTGGGATAAAGAAAGATCGGAAGAGGTCAAGATAGGAACCTTTATAAACTCATTAACCAGAACCAAATTGAGCAACATTCTTTAAGAATACTAAGATGTATTCACCGAGTCCTACCAAGGCATGCCTGAGCTAAACATCGATATAATGGTTCACAAACTTCCTCTAGAAATCAAGTGCAAACCCGTACAACAAAAACTTAGGAGAATGATTAAAAAAGAAGTAAGGAAGCAATTTGACCTAGGATTTTTTAAAGTACCCAAGTATCTCGAATGGGTAGCCAACATTGTCCCAGTTCTTAAAAAGAATGGTAAGGTTCAGATGTGCCTAGATTACAGGGACTTAAATCAAGCTAACACTAAAGACAATTTCCCTTTGCCTCATATTCATACCTTAGTAGATAATACCACTGAAAATTTCCTATTTTCCCTCACGGACAAATTTTCGAGCTAAAATCATATTAAAATGGCACCCGAAGACATGGAAAAAACCACCTTCATGACCATTTAAGGTAACTTCTTCTATGACTTTATGCCTTTCAGATTCCAAACTGTTAGGGCAATTTACCTAAGAGTAATAATGATATTATTCCATGAACTTGTGCACAAAGAAATAAAGATCTATGTGGATAATATGATTGCCACATCTCCAAAAGAGATTAAGCAAGTCGTAAACCATCATAAACTCTTCAAACAGTTGCTCAAATATTAACTTAAACTAAACCCAGCAAAATACACCTTTAGTGTGACCTTCGTTTACCTATTAGGCTTCATTGTGAGTGAATGAGGAATTAAGGTCAATCTTGACAAGGTAAAGGCTATCCAAAACCTTCCACTACCTCATACCCAAAAAAAGTAAGGAGTTTCCTTGAGAGATTAAACTACATAGCCAGATTCATATCCCCGCTAACCGATAAGTGTAATCTAATTTTTAACCTACACTGAAAATAGAATCCTGATGAATGGAATGACGATTGTGAATAAGCTTTTGACAAGGTCAAATGTTATCTATCAAGCCTGCTAATGCTTGTAATGTTAGTGCTTGATCGAGCATTAATCTTATATTGTCAATTTTTAACAAGTCCATAGGCTGTACTAGGTCAACATGACGAGTTAAGAAAGAAAGAACAAGCCATCTACTACCTAAGCAAGAAATTAATGGAGTATAAAAATAATTACTCCATAATCGAGAAGTTATATTGTGCTCTAGCTTAGACAGCTTAGAGGTTAAGGTAATACATATTATATCACACCACATCGCTAATCACCAAATTGAACCCTATCAAACACCTATGCAAAGCTCGTCTTTTGTCAAGAAAGTTAGCCCGGTGGCAAGTCTTACTCTCTAAGTATGACATCATTTATGTAAGCTAGAAAGCCATCAAAGGTAGTGCGATAGCAGAGTTCTTGGCAATTCAAGCCAAAAAGGACTATGAACCATTAGATTTCAAATTCTTAGATAAGGACCTAATGTGCATATCCAAAGCAGAAGATGGTATTAATTGTAGCTAAACATGGAAAATGTATTTAAACGGAGCTTCCAACGCATTGGCACATGAAATTAGGGCTATTTTGATCTCAGCAAATAAAGATTATTACCTTTTCACTGCTAGACTGAACTTTGATTGCACTAATAATGTAGCCGAATATGAGGCATGTGTATTGGGGCTCCAAGCGACCATTGGAAAGGGCATCGAACTTTACAAGTGTATGAAGACTCTAGCTTGGTAATTTATCAACTTCAAAAAGAATGGGAAACACAGAATGCTAAGCTCTTCCAATACAGGAAGCTAATAAATGAACCAAAACAATAATTTGATGAAATTAGCTACCAACATTTACCTCAAAAAGATAACTAAGTGAAAGATGCTCTGGCAAACCTAGCTTTTTTAAAGTAACCCAAGAGTTAAAAGTCACACCTATCTAGATGAATATTCAAGAAGCTCCCGCCTATTGCCATAACATAAAAGAAGAAAGGGATAGATTGTTGTGGTACCATGACATTTTTTACTACATTTGAGACCATAATATCCAGAGCATGCCATAGAAATTGATAAACGAACCATCCAAAAAATCTCTACAAGTTTTGTTTTGGACGGTGAAGTCCTGTACAGGAAAAGCTGGGATTAAACATTACTCTGATATGTCGACACTTTTGAAACTAAGAGAATTCTGGAAAAAATTCATGAAGGAATTTGTGGCACTCATCTAACAGACAGAGTACAAGAAAATAAGTCATAAGGTCTGGATATTATTCGTTGACACTTAAAAAATAATGCATTGACTATGCCTAAAAATACTACAAGTGCCAAATCTATGCCATAAAATCCACATCCTACCTTCACCCCTGTATGTCATGACAACTTTGTCACCTTTCTCTATGTGGAGCATGGATATGATTAAACCCATCATTCCTAAAGCTTTGAATAAGTATCGTTTCTTTTTTTGTTGCCATTGATTATTTCATTAAATAGGTAAAAGCGACATCATATTCCAACATCACTAGATCTGCTATGTTCAAGTTTGTGAAACAAAACATTATCTGATGATATGGACTCCCGAAATAGATCATGAATAAAATATGCAACTTGAATAACAAAATGATGAAAATAATTTGCTTTTAGTTCGAGATCAAGCACCATAATTCAGTGCCATAACATCAAAAAATGATTAGGGCAATCGAAGTAGCCAGTAAAAACATTAAGAAAATAGTTGAAAAAATGGCTGAAATTTATAAAGATTGGCATAAAAATCTACCCTTCGCACTTTATGCTTATCGCACAGCAGTTTAGATTTCATTAGAGCTACCTTGTTTTTCCTAGTCTACAAGAGGCAGTCTTGCCAACCAAAGTCAAAATCCCTTCACTCAAGGTCTTGATGGAATCATAGCTTGAAATGGTTAAATGAGTTAAGAATCGATGCGAGCAACTTAACCTCATCGATGAGAAGAGAGTGAAAGCTATCTGTCACGAATAGGTGTATCGTAAGCGTATAATGAAAACTCACAACAAAAATGTCTATCCTTGTCAATTTTGAGAAAGAAACTTAATACTAAAAAGTATCCTTTCAATTTACAAAGGTACTCAAGAAAAATAGACCCCTAAATAGGAAGGTCCTTATATGATTAAGCGAGCTTTCTCCGATGGAGCTTTGATTTTAGCTAAGATGGATGGCAATGACCTTTCAACCCTGTTAATTCTATTTCGTAAAGAAAAATTATACCTAAGAAGGTCTTTCTAATGGAAACCTATAAAAGTGTCTTTATCTTTAGAAGAGCGGCTAAAGTAACCAAATCTTACCTTTGTTTGAACCTAATCAAGGCCAATAATAACCTAATAAAACCATCCTCTATCCAAATACCAAACTTTGGCCTAGCCTCCTCATCCTATCTTAAGTTTACCAAACCCACTTCTACATGATCTTAATGGAAAAGGGCAATGTCTACCTTGACTTAGGGCAACTACCATAGCGTAATCTAAAAGGTTCCTCAAAGAATGACTAACACTATGAAAGTTGGATAATTGAAAGAATATTCCAAAAGTACTCAACAAAAGATGTAAACATCTTATTTTATCCGGGCTAAATTTTAGCAATTTAGGGCATGGACGTGAAAGGGGACAACGATTGTCGAACGACAAAAAGCTTTTTTTTTTAGGAGGTCAACAATGCTTATGGATCATATTAAAGAGAAATGCAAAGATGTGGCATTAAAAGATGTAGTTCCAGGTGTTCGGGAATAAAAAACATGGGAAAATTCATAATTTTTCCTGAATGTATCGATACATGGTTCTCATGTATTGATACAATGCTCCAACGACCTAAAAATTCAAAAATCCCCATTTGTATTGATACAATGTGTAAATGTATCGATACATGAGTATATGCATTGATACATGAACTCATGTATCGATACTAGGCCACGCCAGAACCAAAACTTGCATTTGGTAAAGTAGATGTATCAATACATATTGATATGTATCGATACAATGCTCTACCATATCGATACAATGTTTCATGGTATCGATACAATGATCATTGTATCAATACATTCGAGGGTTCTAGACTAAATGTATAATTTATTCTTTAATGTATTGATACAAGCAAGCCATTTTCCATGATTGGGGTACTTTTTACTTGTCCACCATTGATCCAAAGCTCGATTTTAACTCGTTTTTGCATCAGAAAAGATCAAAACCCATATCAAATTATGATTTGGACTTGTGAATTAATCAAAACATTTTTTTAAGTCTAAATGAGATCATAAAAGGTCAATGTCATATGATCACCCTACTCCTCCGTTGTTTATTGACAAAGATCACCATCAGCCACCCTATTTGTTGGTATCTGATTTTAGCAATCAAACCAAACACCCTATGTCCATCACATTGGTAGCAAATTACTTTCTACAGCCACCTCCTAGCCATTAGCTGTCACAACTTTGTCCCATTGAGAAATGACCAAAAGCACCTCCAATTTAGCCCCAAAGTACTGGTATAAATAGGCCATTAATATCTTAGCAAAAAAAAAAGGTTTTTTCCAGCTTGTTTCAACTCTTCCAACTCATTCACACATAAAAAAAATAAAATATCGTAGCCCTTCACTTAGCATCCAAAAACAAACCCAAACACTTCCTCTCAGCCACTATATACTCTAAAAAATTAGCCTCACTTATACCAGAATAGAAACCTTTCTTTTTCTTTTGTTTCTTGCTAATTAACAAGAAGGAAAAGAGGGAAATTCAGGTTATCTCTGTTGCTTCAACCACTTGACCAAAATTGAAATTTTGTTTGTATAACTTCCTACTTAATCACTTTCATTTTTTGTTTTTCAACATCTTTATCATTTAGTGAGCCTTTCATGCTTCCATCACCCTCTTAGGATTCTTAGGTGTTATTGTAGCTTTTGGTTAGGTAGCTTAGGATTTGGATGTCTCGATGCCCCTTTTGATGTGCAAAGTGTCTTTTTTCATCCTTATTATTTTTTATAGCTCTTGTTCATGCATTTTATGCCATATCCATGCATAATGCTACGTTCAATCCATGCACAAATCCTTAGACTAGCATGTTTCAAGCATGTTTATACGTTAACTTGCATTTTGTCATGAATCATTGTCATTTTCAGCACGCTTCACCTTATGAGATTGTGCATAATACCTTTTTTTATCAAGATCATTGGTAAAGTTAGCATCCCCATTCATGTTATGTGCCATCCCATTGTTTGTTCATTGTTTTCTCCTTATCTAAGTGCATGCTTGATGGCTATCAAAAAAACTGATTTTCAAAACCTCCCCAAGCCAAGCATGTTAACCTCAACCAATAAGGATTAGCATGAACTTAGTATTTTCCTTAAAAAAATCGTAGGGAAAATTAAGTTTTCCAAATCAGGAATCTTGATTAAACGAGCTCAAAACTTCTAATTTTTTGATGAAAATGGCCCTTTACTTGTTCCTAAAATGTTTGTGCCTTGTTTTTGAGTCGAAACCTTGAGTGATATGATTAACGGGTTGTTTCATCATCCCAAAATACTTTGGAGCTCTGCAAATGAATTTGTGATGCTCATGCCACTCTTTCCCTTCAGCCATGGACATTCGAATGTTAATGACCCAAGTTTAGACCTAAAAACATAAAGAAAAATAAAAAAATATCCCCTGCTTTGCTTTGTTCCCTGTTGGCAATACAATTACTGTAAATTGAAGAATCAGTTTAAAATCCAAAATGATTTTTTATGAATTTTCTAATATTTTTCTTTGAAAGTGTGTCAAATTATCTTTAAAATGATGTCTTGTTCATACTTAGATCATTTCAGATGAGAGAGTTATGATTTTTCAAACCTAAACTGCCCAAAACCCCTAGAATCCGTAACATGTATTATGGTTGGGCTGTTCAGACCCACTAAATGATTTTTCCAAATCCTTCAAACATTTTTCCTAAAAAATTCATGAAATTTCCTTTTCAAAAAAGTATTGTTTGCAATTTTTTTGATACCTAAACGAGTTTGGGGTGATTTTTCAAATTTTGACACATCCTATCCCTCGTATGCTCTGCTGCAAGCATAATTAATCCAAACTTGAAAATTTATCCCTCCGAAAAGTGATTTTTTGGGATATTGGGAATATTTTTAGATTGACCTCCATCTAGTTACGTTTCTACGGTATCTTGTTCACCCTCTAAAACCTTCAAACTAATTTAGAATAAATTCAGAAAGTGGGATAGTGCGATGTTGTCCCCCTGTTTTCGGTTATGGTCAAAATTAAGTTGTTTTCCCTAGCTTCGTCTCGAGACATTCGAATGTCACCATATCAACCTGATCAACCTCCAGAACATGCTTTGACCTCCCATAGGCCCGCATCAAGGCATGAATTTTTTTTTACATCTTGACCATCTTTATTCACAGTAATTTCTTTTATCAAAAAGCATCAAAATGCTCACTTATTTTTGAAATCACAAAGTTTTGTCTACTTAATTTTTCCAACTCGACTTTTTTAAGAGTGTCAGACATGTCACTTTCGCATATACTCAATCCCTAACTTTCGAGAGGGTACTCTAACCTCACTTTTTCAAAATTGTTAAGATTTAAAAATCTTCCTTCATCAAATTGTTCGTTATCCTTAGGGATACTCTAGCCCTATCTTTCCGAGGGGATACTCCAACCCTGTCTTTCAACAACTAAAATTTTTTTCCTAGATTTCCATGAACATGTCAAGAGTCAAGCTCGTTTTTATTTAAAAAAATCTCATTTAATCAAGGAACCTAGATCCGTATCGAAAATTGTCAATTAGGTTATTGCTAGATAATCGATTCCAATTACGAGATAAATTCCAATAGTCCATCCCTTCTTTTTACTATTACATTAAATGGTTCGTGTAATGTTACTTCATTCGTTGCGTTACTAACGTGATTTCTTTGTGATGATTATTCGCATTCATATTTTCAAATCATTTCAAGTAAAATTAAAGGTGATGTTCCGCGTGGGTATCTCTCCAATGCCTAAAATGGAATATTCCATTTTCAAAGAAAAATTCAGAGGTCATTTTTATTAAAAATTTCTATATTCCCTATTTATCCGGGGTGTATATGAGATTAAATCTTGTTATCAAAATTTGGATTTCTATTTTTATAAAATTCATGCATTAAAAGAGGGTTATATCAAAATAATGACAAGTTAAGATCGAAAGAATTGAAACTGAGATAAGACATAACTAGTAGGGTATTGATTTCAGACGTCGCGAAGAGGTTCGTGCCTTATCATGCGTAACTAACTCCCAAACTCAATTGGTAAATCTTTATACCATGTAGACCACTAGATCGATGTTTCAAGTTTCGTAACTCAAGACATAGGTTTTAATAGGCATCCGATCATGCCTAGCCCAAAATGATCGGTGGCAACGCCAAGCGTTGGCCACTTTGTGATGGTTATCTGAGACTAATAAGATGAGCGATCCATCTTATGGCCTGGCTCACTGTATCATGAGTCAAGAATTCATACTTTCTCATTCTCATCACGTTGTGAAGGAAAAGTCTTGGTCAAAAAGACATTTCCTAGTCAGAAAAATATTTTAAGTCATATACACCCATAGATCCACGAAGATCCACCTCGGGGTATGTTGCGATAAAGACTCATGTCATTAGCATAAAAAAATCGATTACCTAAAAAGGTTAATCTTCAACTTCCTTTGTACCTCCTAGAATCTTTAATGAATTGTATTCTTTTTCTTCTAAAAATGAAATGCAATCATTTTATTGTCTAAATCTCATTTTTCATACTTGCATACCATATTGCATTATGCTTGCCATATAATTGATGATGCTTAAGAGGTTGTACAAATTGATAATGGGATTTCTTAGTATTACTTTCAAAAAGATAAAACCTCATAAGAAAGTCTTCTTAGGTTCAAAAAGCCAAGAATGGATTGTGGAACCACAGCCAGACTTACCCTTTAGACTTTCTTTATGTTAAAAAACATGATAAAAAATGTCCCCTAATAAACCTTAGCTAAAAGGTGGAGCCAAATCAATAATCCTTGACCTCTACCTTAAAACTACATTCTAATCAGTCAGTTTAGACCATCATATTTATCATTCTAGGCATGTTAAGAACTAGTTTACCAAGTCTATGAACCTACTAATATGGATCGATCAAACTCAGGAACCTTCCGACGCATCGTGGGTCACCTTAACCTTTAAAAAAGACCTCAACCATTCAAAAAAAAATCTTTCTAAACATTAAGAATAAAGTTGGCAAACTTTAGAACACGAGACAGCCAATGAAACTCAAAGATAAAAGGTGATCCAAAAATCTAAAGCTAATTGCCAGATCAAGCTTTTAAAATCATCACTTTTGTCATCACTTTAACATGTATTTTCATTTTCATGTATCATTCATACAATAATTAACATCCTTTAGGTGCAAACTCCTGCTCACAAAAGTCAAACTAATAAAGGACCTTAATTATAAACTCTTTTTCTTGGAAAAACCCTAAAAGGCTCTAGGTAGGAACCCTAACCTTATAAGCTTGTAAATTGAAAACTTTCTAGGAAAGGTACCCAAACTCATCTTGTTTAGTCCATAAAGAGTTGGAAGCCTACCTACCTTAGTCCATAAAAAGCTGGATGCATACTTACTTCAGTCCATAAAGAGCTAGATACCTACCTACGTCAGTCCACAAAGAGCTAAATGCTTACCTACCTTAGTCCACAAAAGCTGGATGCCTACCTACCTTAGTCCACAAAAAGTTGGACACTTACCTACCTCAATCCACAAAGAGCTAGATGCTTATTTACCTCAATCCATAAAAAGCTTGACACCTACCTACCTTAATCCACAAAGAGCTAGATGCTTATCAAGTTAGTACATAAAGAGCTGGACATATACCTAACTCAATCCACAAAGAGCTAGACACCTATCGATTCAAAGCTCACACAAGCTAGCACCTATCTAGAGAGTCAAACTCAGGAAACTACAAACCAAGTTGAGAGGTTAAATATACAAGACTCACTGAAATTTTCTTATTAGTCGGGACCACTGCTAACATACTTTGCTTATCTCAGCATAATACTAACTTGATCTCCATTTTCCTATGGGCACTCAAAAGGTAATGTTATACCCAGAATAAAATAGTATCTATTTATCTTTTCCATATTCTTCATGCTCAACAATGGCCAAAGAAGGGCAACTATAGAGACCCCCATTTTGTTTAGGCCAATAGTTGAAGTATAAGAAGTCATCATCTGAGTTACCATCAAAGTCATTCAAAGAAGAACGGGTTAAGTTCTCACCATTCTTAGCAAAGATAAAAAGTTTAAAGAGTCAAAGGTAAGAAAAATTCGCATTTTTGTATGTATGTCTCAATACATAGGTGTGAGTTATCAATACAAG
Source organism: Adansonia gregorii (assembly GCA_038382025.1). NCBI lineage: Eukaryota > Viridiplantae > Streptophyta > Magnoliopsida > Malvales > Malvaceae > Adansonia > Adansonia gregorii. The sequence goes on along the minus strand of JBBYHO010321390.1, from coordinate 17,200 downwards.
GCTCTGCATCATTCAAATTCTAAAATCTTACTAGTTATATCGATGCCAAAGGGCATGGAATTGATATGTGAAGAGTGGTATTGATACCAAAGGTGTTTGTATCAATACGGAGTTATATCGTAGCTAAAATCATGATTGTGGCTAATAAGTATCGATATAATGGTGCATGTATTGATACAACAAGCTTGGTATCAATACTGGCTTACTGGTATCGATACACCATGCTTTGTATCGATACCAAATTCAAAGTATCAATACATAACGGGTATTTGGCTCCATGTATTGATACAAAGCTCAATGTATTGATACACAAGGCTATTTTTGCCCTAATTCAAGACATTTTTCCTCTATTCATACCATGACTTTAAAACTAGAATTTGGTCATAATCTTATCCTCAAAAAGCATCTAATATCAAAATCTTCATATAAATCATGTGGATTTAATTTTAGGCTCTAAACATTCAATTAACACATTTTAGAAAGGCTCATTAAGCTTCGCATGAAGGTATTTCAAGAGAAACTCTAATTTTATGAAGGACAAACTTGAGATTGCTCATTTGATTAGTTAATGTATGGTTTTCTTTGCTTGTAAGAATCAAGAGTAACCAATCAAGTGCCAAAAGATTTCACCTTTAGACAATAAGTCACCATATTGTACATGTTAAAAGTCCTATATACCCTTACTGTTGGATTATCTTACTAGCTAAAAATATCCACTATGTAATCCAATTTTTACTCAGATGAGAAAAAAACTTTTTTCATCAGCCCCCAAAGAAAACCCTCAAGCTCTACTAACAACTCCATTCCCGTAGCTCTTTTTCCATCTTTCTAAAAACCTTTTCAAAACCTCTCATTTTTTATCAACTTAAAACTATCTTCTATAGTCACCATAACCAAAACCTCTTTCTTTTCACTCTTTACTTACTAATCTATGCAAAGAAAAAGAAGAAAGTGAGCTAAAAGTTGTTGGATTACTATCTAAGGATATAGCTAGGAGTTTAAACTTCCTATAAGGTATATTTTCTATCTTTTATTCTTTTTACTTTTCATCTTTCTTTATCATCATCATCTTAGTAAACCTACATGTTTCCATGACCCTATTAAGGCTCCCATGCATTATTGTGGCTTTATTTGTGGTAGCCTTAGGATTTTGATGACTTTTTTGGTGCTTCAATGATGTTTGGATGAGCTAAAATGTCATATTTCTTGTTGACATTAAAATAGTCCCTGCTCATGCATGCTTGGCATGTTTTTCATCTCAACATGCTCATTTCATGTGTATACTCAGCCTAGCATATTTTGATCATAACCATATCTTGGAATGCATTGTCACTGTGATTTCCTTGTTGAAGTGGATGGATAGTTTGTTATTTTGAGTGATTGTTCATGTTTGATACCTTTACTTAGTTTAGTTCATCATATATTTGTTGAAATGCCTCTATGATGCTTGTAAATATGCTTTCAAAGAAAGCCCTAAGTTAAGTCCACACTAACCTTAATCAATGGGGATTAGCATGGATTTAATGTTTTCGATATATTGGTTCTCCAATCTTAAGGATATATCAAACATAAACATTTAGAATCGTGGCTTCATTAGGTTAAATAAATTCTATTTTAATCCAAAATCAAAAATGCTTTCAAATATTTAGTTTAAGCCTATCATTACTATTGGTGTGGATAGTAAACAATTCGATGACCTACTCTACGAGAGTTGGATTGGTTCGTTATTTTATTACCATGGGCCTTAGTGATTGGACATCCACATGTACGACACCTTCACACGTAACAATAAAAGCCTTAATCGAGGAACCCTATTTCAATACTAGCAGCATAATAATCCCTATTTTGAAAATTTAATTTTAGACTCCTAATGATTTTTCTAGAATTCTATAGCATTTTCTTGGAAAAAGCTTCAAATTTCCTTTATAAGATACCTTGTTTGCTCTTTGGTCATTTTGGCTATAGAAGTTGTGATTTTTTGAACCTTTGCTGTCCTGAACCTCTAGAATCAGCGATTCATATTCTATTTGCGCAATTCTGACCCATCAAATGATTTTTCTATATTTTTAAACATTTTTCTTGAAAAGTTTATGGAATTCCATTTCTAAAAAGGTATCGTTTGTGACTTAATGATTCAAAAGAGTCTTGAGGCGATTTTCCAAAGTTCACTGCTCTTTTTTTCTAGCACTTATTGTCAATGCTAACTTAGATCTAGTTTCAAAAATTAATTCCTCCTAGAAAATGATTTTTTAGAATTTTTGGAATAATTTTACATTAATTTTTATTGAGTTAACTTTCCAAGGATACCTCGTTTGCTGCTAAAAACCATCAGGCCAAACCAAAATAAATTTGGGAAAGTAGATGATGACATGATGCCATCCCCTGTTTTTACCAAACTTGAGAAAATTACTTGGATTTCCTCAAACCATCTTTTCTAGTTATTCAAATAACTCAAAATGTATACAATAGTTTCCCCATGCTGTCATGAGTCACAAAATAGGTCTTTTTAGGCTTGGATTAAAACCCAAAAATATTTTCAAAATTAATTTCATTTCTTTTAAAAAAAATCAATTTTTAATTATAAAATCTTGTTTCTTCAAAAAATACATATATAAATTTCTAATGTTCAAAACTAACTCAAAATCTCTCTTTTCGAGGGGATACTCTAACTCTTTTTTAAGGAAAACTCCAGTCCCGTTTTCTTTGAGGGGATACTCTAACCTCGTTTTCAAAAATACATCAAAAATCTAATTTTTCTTTTTCGGGCATCCCCTTAATCTTTTATCAACCTTTTTGCATCTAAGATGGCCACCAAGTCCAAATATGTCTCAAAATTGTCAATTCGGTTATTCCTTATTAACAAAGGTCAATTACGAGATACATCCTGATCTTTCTTTTTTTTTTTTCTTACATTCATCTTTAATGCAACTTTTATTGTATTTCTTTATGTCTTGCTAACTAGTTTCTCTTCTTGATGATGATTTGCATTCATGCTTTCAAAAAAAAATTCACTAAACCGAGGTAACTTTCTACGTTAGTATCCCTCTATCGCTCGATGTAAGGTATCCTCTTTGAAATCAATCCTTATCTTATTTTACCGAATCCTTTATGTTTTTCCTCCTTCCTAGGTTGTATAGAGAGGTATTAATTGAACTTTTATCATAAAAACCCAGATTTAATATTTAAATATTTACATTCATAAAAAGGGGATTTCACATAAATAATGATCACATGAAAAACCAAGGAAAACCAATACTTCGATAATTTATAGCTAGATGGGACCAATTTTGGATGTCCTGAGGGTGCTAACCCTTCCCTACATGTAATCGACTCCTAAACCCTTTTAAAACGAACTCTAGATATGTAATCCATAAAATCAATGTTTCAAGTTTCATAACTCAAAATCACTGATTTTAACAAGTATCCGATCATGCCTAGCCCAAAAATGATCAGTGGCAACTCTAAGTCATGGTCATTTCGTAATGGCCACCCAAGACTGATTGGATAAGCGATTCGTCCGATGGTCCTCCCCTTGACTTTCACTCTATCACGCCCAATTTAAATCCTAATCAAGGGATGATCCAAAGGCAAGCTTTTCTCCTGTTCATTTTTAAGTCATAGCACATCACCACGCATGTGAGGGCACATAGCGACAACATTTTTTTGTCTTAGACAAGTTTAAATTGGATTAAATGTTTTGTTGTGGTTTGGGATATAAAACGATACCTGAAATGAGAAGAATTATGTTTTCAAATTAAATTAAAGTTGTTGGTAGCATATAGCCTTGCTTGAATTGATACGAATAAATGTATTCTATCTATATTAAAACTAATAGTAGTTTCCTTGCCGATGCTTTGATTCAAAATATGCTATTTGGATGAGAAGTAATATTGTTTCAAATTGTAAGCCAATTGGTGATTAATTACCCTTGCTTAGAGTTGAAATATGCTATTTGGAAAGATATTTATTTATTTTGCACCTATGCTTGAAGCTAAACTATGCTAGTTAGACCTTTTACTTGTGCTTAGATCCAGAATATGCTACTTGGACTCTTTACCTATGCTTGGACCAAAAAATATGTAATATTTTTAAATACTACTTTGGACAAATATCTTTTCTTTTGCTTTACGAGGTTTATCGTTGATTATACCTTTTCACAAGATTAAATAGGGACATCTAACATGTTTTTGTGATTAGAGGAAAATACATTTGATCAAGTTTAGAACTTAGGTGTTAGCCTCTTTACCTATGCTTGGAGTTAAGTTATTCAGTGTGGATACTTTTTCCCATTGTATGTAGAACACATATGTAAATTAAAACATGTTTTTGAACCATTTGACCTTCCAATGAGATTGGATGGTGTTGTTTTATAGTTATATGGCATACAGATTTGGAGTACGTCTCTATCTTACTGTGTTTTTGTATTGAATGATTTGTCCTTACTCTTGCCATGATTTACTAAGTTTAAAGGTATTATTTAATGAGATTTTACCCTTTTTTTAATAATATGGTAATTAGCTTTTATATTTTTAATTGATTTTCCTATATTTAAAAATTTTTAAGAAAACAAATTTTAGCTGTTTCCCACTAATTTTATTAGAAAGTATATTATCTTACTCTATGAGCTAACCTATTTATTTATTTTCTCTATAAACCATGATGTTTATATGCCGACAAAATCACAAGCTAGTTTTGCTAGTTTTATTTGAAAATAATTAAACACTTCTCCCTGTCATTATTGTTCTTGTACACTTCTTGAAATCGGAACATCCATTGCTCATACCTCTCATATATTTAGGGGCAAAGCTATCTAAGTTTTTTTGGAATCAAATTAGTGTTGTCCGTACCATAGTGGCACGTATAGATTTCAAAATAAAACAAAAAGGTATGGCAGTGTACAATTTCAGTTTTTGTATCAATTCATTTTGATTGTATCGATCTGTACAAGTCAATATTAATTGATACCAAATTGTGATTTTTCTTTTAATTTTACTTATTTGATTTTTGAAAACTAATTTCTAATGTTTTTTATATCTTGAAATTTTTACTTTTTTTCATGATGTTTATACGCCGACAGAATCACAAGCCAATTTTACTAGTCTTACTTGAAAATATTTAATCACTTCTCCTTGTCAATATTGTTCTTGTACACCTGTTGAAATCAAACCAACCCTTGCTCATGCCTCTCATATATTTAAGGGCAAAGCTATTTAAGTTTTTCTGGTGTCAAATTAGTGTTGTACGTACCATATCGATGCATATAGATTCCAAAATATTGTTCTTATAGCAATGTACAATTTCAATTTTTGTACCAATTCATTTTAATTATATCAGTCTGTACAAGTCAATGCTAATTGATACAAAACTGTGATTTTTTTTTAAATTTTACTTATTTGATTTTTTTAACTAATTTCTAATTTTTTATATCTTGAGATTCTTATTTTTTTTTAATAATTACATTTAAAAATAAAATATGTTGATTATTTAAGCTATTGATACCTAATTAATAATAATTTATTATATTTTTAAAATATTTTTGTACTTAATTATTTAATGTTTAAAATTTTTATATTAAATATTTATAATTTTAAATTTTATATTTGCATATAAAAATACATAGGTATGCATAATAGATATATATATTTGCATATTTATATAATATATATTTTAGTAAGGAACCTAAAATAAGCTATAAATTTATATATTTAAAAAAACTGATAAACCTTAAAACGCTATTACAAAATAAATTGAAATTGATATGTACCAATACAGACCAAAAACAATATATCCACTCGTACATTACTGACTACCTTCAAGCAAATATAAAAATAAAGCTAAATATGTTGATCTTGTTCTTAACCAACAATCAAAAGATTATCTTATACTATATTTATTTTATGGACATAAATGATGATACATAAAAATATTTTAAAATTTTTGGGTGTCAAAGACTAATAATTTTATGTCTCTAAACTCTAATGCATAAAATTAAGTTATAAATAAAAATAAAAAATTAAATAAATATAAAATTTATTTTATGGGAACAATTTATTTTCAAAATTTCTTGGGCTAATCACCACAACCCTCCGCCCCTGCATATATATATATTGATGCATCTCAAAGAGTAGTGCCCGATGTGGCTTCTCAAACTAAATTAGGACCGACTATGAAAGATTATTAACACAAATAAGTGAATAGGTGCAGCTAGAACTGGTTTTTGAAAGCCACACAGTGATCTTAGGATACACACACACACACACACACACACACACACACACACTCATGAAAATTGGAAAGATGAGAAAGGCACACTTAACCCCGATGAATTCTCACCCTTAAATAGCGCAAAATTTTTCTTGAAATATTACATAGCAATAATTGTTTTAGGTGCTTTCAGAACAGGTCTTGGTTATCTACGTGCCCTCCAAAATATTCTGATGATGACCGTTAATTATAATTGGTCTGATTTTGATGAATATGGTAAATTGAGTTAATCCTCAAACTCAAATCCATCCATCCATACAGTGGCATAAAATACTTGATGATTATCTATTTATGCATAATTCTAATTTTCCACTGCAGAATGGTTTAGATATAGTAAGTAGATAAATAAATCCAAAGTAACATGAAAATTTATCAACATATATATATATATATATACATATACATATACATAAATACGCCCAGCTGCACAGAGTCGCGCACACTGGATGTGTCCTAAGCAACTTTTTTTTTTTTCCCCCTGAAATGGACTTTTAAGCCAAGTTGTAGGTCCTGTAGACTCACTATGTGAAAGGCAGCAATTAAATCATATATGCATACTGCAGTATTGACAAAAGACCATTCAGGCAACATATCTTCATATCTTACGGCCTTGAAATGGTGATTCAGGCAACATACCTTACAGCTTCGAAATCTTGCTGTACCCCTATCGTGATGAAAGGAAATGGTGTGATTATAACATTTATTCAGAATAATACTAAATAGTAAAAGGAATCTCCCACCATCAAACAAGCACCAGATGGAAACCCACAAATCCTAGGAAAGAACTTAGAGACTAACCTCTTCATTAAAAAATAATATCTTCATCCTTCTCCATGGCAGCAGATAGCAAATTATGAGCCGAATTTATTGAAACCCCTCATTGCAAGGAAACCTTCTCTGCAAACTGATCCTCAGCAAACTGCTTCGCATCAGCAAGCTGTTTCTCTATCTCCCTCTTCTTATAACCTTGTATCTTCTTTAACCTGAAGAAATCCTCCCTTTCGAGTTCATCCAACTCTCCCTTAATGTAACTTATCGTATTCTCCAACCTCGGCTTGACAACATTCTCTAAAGCATTAACCCTACGATTTGTGGTCTTGATTGCCTCATCAAGTGTTAAGAATGATGTCTGAAGAGAAGCAAGCTCAACTAGAACCTCGATTGCTTTCACATAAGCAGCACGGCACTGTTGGACCTGTTGCCCCCCTCTGGCCAAACCAGTCAGATCATTTTTGGTCTCACCTTCTGTGAAATACTCAAACTTTGGAAGCTTCACTCCAGCAACATTCTCTTGTCGGGATCGAACTTTAAGAGAAGCATTTTGAACATTCTCAAGGACAACGTGTTTGACATTCTCACCCGCAACATACTTAGCCTCAGTTAGGGAAAGTGAAGAGGTTTTCATAATCTATCCCATTGATTCCTTTGTAGAGACTATCTTCTTAAGAATCTGACGGAATTGTACTGTTAGGGCATCACTCTTCTTTTTGAGAAGTGCATGACCTCTTGTAGCGCCTACAAGCCGAGCTTTCATGATTCCAAGCATTGTAACAGTTGGAACCACATTCAAGCGCTGGCTTGGACCCGACATCTTTCGGATATCTGAACCAAGAGAAAACACTTGTAGGATTAATAGAAAACAAAAGAAAGAATGCATTTTAGCCTAAAAATACCATCAAGCAGTAGCAAATTTATACAAATCTTAATAATTTTCCAATCGTAAAGGCACATCATTAACTCTAGCTTAATTCATCAACCCTTTAGCTTGAGTTAACAGTTTTATAACTAAGGACAGCCAGAAAAGATCATATCCAAGAACAACGGAGCACTAAATTAAAAGGTCAAATCCTATGAATTAATTGTCTAAATGCATGCATCTTTTTAACAAGAACAAAAATATCTTTCCATCAAAATAGATGGAGAATTGGGCAAGTTCACCTAGAACAACACAAAACAAATTTATGAAATAGACAAATTTTGTGGCATCCTATGCAGAGTGTAAACAGGAGCCCAAGAGGCACATTTAGTATTATATTTCACCTCCTACATAGCAAATCTTCCCTTGTTTCTTTCTTTCTTGTATAGAAGGAAGCAATTCACCACCAATAGCTAATTTACCATTACAATAAACCTTTTACATATCGATTACATTCTGTCTTTTCTATTATGTTTCTTTTCCATAATTTAAAAAGTCTAAACGCCTTTTATAGTTTTAGAGGATCTACTCCGGTCAAAATGCAATATGTAGTTTGGGAAAGTAATTAAAAATATATGTTTCATGTGTATGACTAATTGCCCGTGTGTGTTCAAAGCATCTACTTAGGATTTGGTAGCAATATTTCAAACCTGCTTCCACGAAACAATCTGCAACTCAAAGCCCATAAAGCCTAAAACTAAAAAAAGAGGAAAAATGAAGGAAAAGGAGGAGGAAACACCTAAAACTTTATGAATATCTAATCTATGCTCAATCCATAACCGGCACTAGGACTCAAAAGTGTCTAAGATCCACGATCAGACGCTAGGACTCAAAAGGATCATAGATCACAATGATATCCTCATTCCTCAATATTAAATATTGAAAAGGACCAAAGGAAAAATAATAAAAAGATAGATTCATTTGCCCCTATACTGTTATTAATGGGTTTATTTTTGTTTTGAAGTGTACAAAAAGATGCATGCATGGTGCAATGGCGACACTGGCAGCGTACAGAGAGATAAATCTCTCATGAGAAGGATTGGATTATGAATGAACTCAATTCCAGTAAGGCTTCGTTCAGCTAATTATTTTTTAGCTTAACGATCAAAATCATTTTGGTTTGAATTGGATTGAATAATGAAAATGCAAGCCACGATAACGAAATTGGAATCAGATTCGAGAATTTTCTAATCAGAAAACCATTTTTCCTTAATTCCCTAATTCGAATATTTAAAAAGAAAAAAAAAGAAAGAAGTAACTATCGAAAATTCCACTAATCAAACACTGAAAAAACAGCCCAGATCAAACTATCAATTAATCCTTTTATATAAAAAGGACATAAAGATCTAACTAGAGACTGAATAAAATTAAAGGAGAAATCGGAAATCGAAGAAGAAAGTAGAACGCACCTGTGACAGTCGTTGGCTGAGGTAAATAAAGCAGTGATTCACCGTCGGCGTTTCGAAGTACGAAGATTGAATTTCTGTCTGCTGTGGGTTTTTTTTTTATTTTGAGTTTGATCGCCCAGTTGGAACGTGATGGAGGAAAGCGGGGGATATAAATAGGTGGGTCCCAGATCCCGCCGCTTGATTGCCTGGCCTTTTGTCTGGGATTTGGCACTTGATTATTCGTTGGAAAATTATGAGGGAAGTGTCTTGCAATAAGCATCTGGCAAGGTTGAAAAATTCTGATCATTTCAACTGTTGAAACAAATATTAATATATATATATATATATAACGAGAATAATTAAATTATCATGATAAATAAAATAAATGATATTAATTTAATTGATAAATTTATTAAAAATAATTAAAAATATTTATTATAAAATTAAAATTAAAATTAAAATTATATATATCTTTCACTGTTATGTAATTTATTATTTATAAATTTATTAATTAAATATTTAAATTTTTAACTTTTCACTCAGACATATTATATATTTTTTATTTTTTTAATTTGAAAAAAATTTATGTATATTTTTATGTATAATAAAAATTAATATATATAAAAGTGTTAATGTGGAGTATTTTTTAAATTAACGAAATAGTTATTAAAAAAAAAAAAAAACTAAAAAGACTGCATGTAGAACGAGTTGAACAGCTCCAATAGATTTTGAGGCAGTGTCGTCGAGTTTCCTATGTTAAAGACAGGTGAAACATTGGTTGCAGTTGAGGTGAGGGGATTCGCCGCTTAAGTGGCTCCCATGGTGTGGGCATGAAGCAAAAGGCCACAGCCAACGAAACATGTCTGAGGAATATATGTTTGAGGAAGCAGTTGAGACTAACTCAGTCCTGGCCAGAACAAAGTCGGTGGTTAATAGATTTTTTTGGTGGTGACTCTCACAGAGGATGCTGATTGTTAACATTTTGAGGTTAATGGCTGGTTCTTTGGTCGATAGGCGCTGAGGAAGATAGAGCAAGCCAAAATTGAAAACAAAGGTTAGAGGAGCATCGAAATTTGTATTCAAGGAGTGTTTCGGCGCTTAAGTTCGCAAAGAGTTTTAGGTTAAGAGTATAATAGTAGAGAAGAAGATAATATAAGGTGAAGTTAAAGAGTAAATGTTGTTGAATTTCCACGCCAATGAATATATCGTAATCAAGTAATAAAGAGATGAAGTAAAGTATTGTTTTCATGAGAAATTGTACTAAAATTTGCTAACTATTAAAATTAAAATAATTTAATCTTATTCGAATGATTAATTAAAATATTATAAAATTAAATTAAAATTAAATTAAATTTAACTAAATAGCAAAGAAAATAAATAGGGTTCACTTAATCAATAATAAAAGCCTAGGATTATAATTTTTCTTAACACTTCATTTAAACTTGTTTTACCCTCTTAATACGATTAATGACAATGAGTTTTTAACATAGAATTCTAATTTATTTATAAATATCTCCCAATGGTCTTATAAAAGTATCTCAAGTATCTCTCTTAATTAATTTACTATACTCCTATACAAATTGAATTAAAATAAACTCATTAAGCTTAGGCTCTAATTTAGTTATATATGACATGCTTGTATATTCGTATCTCGCATGCATATCAATTCATTCTAATAAATGAATATGAAAAGTATATCATTCAATCTAGGTCTTAAAAAAATTATCTTTTCCAAGTTTATTAAGGTTATTGAATCAATCTAATTAGTAGCCAAACAACTAGACATTAAGAACAAGATTGAACAAATAATTCAAATATCATTAAATCGAAAGAAGATAATAAAATAATCTAATCTACATATCGAGTTCTATTATAACCCTGAAAAAATTAAATTTAGTTCATATTGATTAAATAAAATATAAAACACTAAAATTTCACCATCATAAATGTTACAATAAAGTTATAAAGATTAAGGGAAAGAAAACTAAGAGTTATAAAGTCTTGGTCTTCAAGCTTTTCCAATCTTTCCCCAATTGCAAAATCCTAATGGCTACTCACAACTTTAGAAAACTAGAGAAAAAATAAAAGGTATAAAATATCTAGGATATCTCTAATTCTAATTCTAAGAGTCCTATATATAGGCAAAACCCTGAGAAGAAAAACTTGGTCTGCAAGTAGCTCGATCAATTTATTTTTGGAAGCTGCCAAACTGAGTCTATTTTCCTTTTTTATTAAATAGTTGCACTTTTTAAAGCTCTTTTAGTATTTGCTTTACAAAAATATGAAAATACTTAAAAATATATATAATTTAAATATAAGGAAAGTAAAATAATAATAATTTAGAACTATTAAAAACTCTTAAACTTAGCTAATTTGATGCATATAATGAGACTAGATAACTTTATTTTATAGTTATCATATCCCCAAACTTAAAATTTTGCTAGTCTCGAGCAAAACAAAATAAAGAAAAGCAAAACCAAACAAATGAAACAAAATAAAATCAAACACAAATTGAGATGAATGTTCTCAAATGATGATTGCCTTAATTTTCCTTAAAAGTCATCTTGATATCCTAACTCAAGGTAGATACAAGCATAATTCAAATTCATCCTTTAATTCAATTATAAATCTCATACTTCAAATGGATTTCAGTGTGTGTATATGATTTGTTTACAAATCATTGCATGCAATCCAACTAAAATTATGCCAGTGTAAACTACGAATAAATACTTGATTTTCATATGTTTGCTTTTCATCTCTCTTTCCACTAACGTAGACTGACACTTCATCAAAGATCATACTGAAGTTTATTAAGCTTGTAATGTAAAGCCCATGTCAAGGTAGGATAAAGGATATATTTTAGTTTAAAGCGCCCATAGACACTTTTCATTGTTCTGGATTTTTCAAAGAGCCATTCACAACACTTTTGAAGCACATACCCTTTTTTCATGACATTTTCTTTTTCATGCCATTTTGTTCATTTACAAAACTTTATGTGTGCGCTTTTTTTTAGTGTTCTTCTTTTTCCTTTTTTGTTTTTGAAGATCACCATTACAACTCAATTTAAACATTGCTAAAATATTTCTTGAAATAAGTTATGCATATGCCTATGGTTAATTACGGTTTTTCTTACTAGGGTAGGCTAAAATATATGTGTGGCTACCAAAAGAAAAGGATATATGTAAGTTAAGCTTAAATGGGATAAACTAAGGATAAATAGATATATAAAAGTAGGCTTAGAAAGACTCAAATGATCCAAAAATGGCCTAAATCATCTCTTCAACTTAGTGTTGCCTAGAATTTTACCTCGAGAGAGAATCAAATAAATTCTAAGCTTCTAGACATAATTGCAATTTACATAAACCTAAATAGTTTTCAAATTAGCAATACAAATCAAACAAAGAGATCAAATGCTCAAAATTTTGAAAATCACATCCCAACAATGGAAAAAATAGAAGAACTAATCACAAAAATTAAATTTTGCTAATATTTTCCTAAGAATCAAGATAAATCAATAGCTAAATTTCCATCATTAGATAAAGATCTCATCATAATAAACAAAAACATCTCAAACATACTAGACTCTTAGCAAAAATTTTATGAAAAAACAAAGATAAAAAGAAAAACAATGCAAAAACAAAGTATCCTAAACTAATTCGGCACTAGAAAATAAAGACCTCACCACAAAACTTAAAACAAGCATTTTCTTCAGTGTTTATAAATAAAAAGAGAAAGAATAAAAAACTCCTTTTTTCAATGAAAAAATCTCAGAAAAATCTTTAATTATCATGTTCGACCTCATAATATGTGCCAAAGTTGGTGGGAGGCTGTAAAAGATAATAAAAAAAACTTATTATATATAATCCTAAAAAATAATAATACTAAAGAAACAATAATTTTGTAATTTTTAAGGTAAAAATAAAATAAAAAATAAAAAATTAAAATCTAGAGATGCGACACTAATAACTTATAAAGATTAAGGGTTTGGGTGCCTAGTAATGGAGAATCGAGTGCTGCAATGATGGAGCTGGCGCTACAGCATCCCAGCCCCAAGTAGCACTTTTGGTGCTACAGCACCCAAAAACTTTTTATTTTTTTCTTTTCACAACTCGGCCTCGCAGTGCTATGTCTAACTTCGAATTCTGACGCCGCAACGCCAATTTTTTTAGACCCTGTAAAAAATTAAAAATATATATTGACTATGAAAAAATAAATCCTAAAATTAAGGAAAGAGATTGGTTTGCCTTTCAAGAAGTATTTGATTTATAGTCTTTATCTTGACTATCTCAATTATTATTTCGAGTTGGCTAAATTGATTGATGGTCATTATGACTACATTTACCACCCTAACACTGCATGAGTTGCTGTTCTTTTGCTTTGAACTTTTTTTTTTACATTCATTTGCCATCTTAATTGGCTTAATATTGTCATTTATCTTCTTCTTCGGACCTCTTCTTCAAAACTTTGAGACATTCATTGAACTTTTGGGCACGTCTTCCATAATATGAATTGCCAAACATTCTTCTGGGTTATTAGGATAATCAACAGCTTTAAAAACTTTAAAAGTTACCTTTTGTAGACACCTTATTTTGTCTGAGCTAATTTTTAGCAACCTAGGGCATGGACGTGAGAAGGGGCGATGATCAACATGTATTCTGTAAAGAAATGTAGCAATACATATCAAATAGTATCGATACAATGGTTCATAGTATCGACACAATGATCATTGTATTGACACAATGTTCATTGTATCAATACATTCAAGGTTTTTGGACCAAATGTATCGATACATTCTGCAATGTATCTATACATGTTGGCCATATTCCACAATCTGGGCATTTTTTACTCATCCACCATTAATCAAAAACTCGATTTTAACTCATTTCTTTGCATCAAAAAAGATCAAAACCCATATCAGATTACGAATTTGGACTTTTGAATTAATCAAAACATTTTTTTTGAAGTCTAAATTAGATCAAAAGGGTTAATATCACTTGATCACCCTACTTTTCCATAGTTTGTTGACTAAGATCACCATCAGCCACCCTATTTGCTGGAAAATCATTTTAACATTTAAACCAGCCACCCTATGTCCATCACATTGGTAGCAAGTTGCTCCCTACAGCCATTCTATAGTTATCAAGTTGACATCACTTTGTCCCCTTTGAGAAATAACCAAAAACACCTTCAATTTGGCTCCAAAATGCTGGTATAAATAGATCACTTATATCTCAACTAGAAAAAGTTAGATTCCAGCTCATTTTCAGCTTCTAAAACACATTCCTACACCAAGAAAACTACAATCCCATAGCTCTTCACTCATTACCCAAAAACAGCCCCAAAACACTCATTCCCAACAATTACACATTCTAAAAATCATCCTTGTCCATACTAGAACCAAAACCTCATTGTTTCTCTCTTTTTCTTGCTAACAACAAGGAAAAGAGAAAAATTCACGCCATCTCTGCTGCTCCAACTATTTGGCCAAAAGTTAAGTTCTGTTAGTATAACTTCTTACTTTATCATTTTTATTTTTGTTTTTCAGCATCTTCATCATTTTAGTGAGTTCTCTATGTTTCCATCATCCTTTTAGGATTCCCATGCATTATTATGGCTTTTAATTGTGGTAGTTTAGGATTTGAATGCCTTAATGCCCCTTTGATGTACAAAATGCCTACTTTTATCTTTATTATATTGATAGCTCTTGCTCATAGATTTTATGCCATATCCATGCATCTTGTTATGATTAATCCATGTATGAATCATTAGCCTAACATATTTCAAGCATATTTATACATTAGCTTGCATCTTGTCATGAATCATTGTCATTTTCAGCTTCCATAACATTTTCTTGTCAAAATGCATAACACTTTCTTTGTCTAGGCCATTGGCAAAGTTAGCATCCCCATTCATGTTTTGTGCCATCCCCTTCTATGTTCATTGTCTCCTTCTTATGTAAATTCAAGTTTGATGGCTATCAACAAAACTGATTTTCAAAACCTCCCCAAGCTAAGCATGTTAACCTCAACCAATGAGGACTAGCATGAACTTAGCATTTTCCTTAAAATTAGCAAAAAATCTTGGGAAAAATTAAGTTTTCCAAATCTAGAATCTTGGTTAAAAGAGCTCAAATTTTTTTATTTTTCAACAAAAATGGCCTTGCGCTTGTTCCCGAAATGTTTGTGCCTTGTTTTTTAGTTAAAACCTTGATGGTATGATCAATGGGCTATTTCATCATCCTAAATAACTTCGAGCCCGTGCAAATAAGTTTGTGACACTCATACCACTCTTTCCCTTCAGTTATGGATGTTCAAATGTCGATGACTCGAGTTTGGACTAGTAAACATAAAGAAAATAAGGAATATCCCCTGCTTTGTTTTGTCTCTTGCTGGTAGCATCACATTTACAAATTAAAAAATCACTTTAAAATCCCAAATGATTTTCATGAATTTTATAATATTTTTATCTGATAGTGTTTAAAATATCTTTAAAATAAGGTCTTGTTCATCCCCAGATCAGTTCGGATGAAAGAGTTGTGATTTTTCAAACCTAGACTATCTAGAATCCCTAAAATAAACAAAGTGCATTTTGGTTGGGCCCTTTAGGCCCACTAAACCATTTTTCCAAATATATCCAACATTTTTCCTAAAATGTTCATGAAATTCCATTTTTAGAAAGGTATTATTTGCAATTTTTTGATACCAAATGAGTCTAGAATGATTTTTCAAATTTTGACATAACTTGTCCCTCGTATGCCCTGCTAGTTGTGTAATGGATCCAAACTTGAAAATTTATTCCCCAAAAAAGTGACTTTTTGGGATATTGAGAATATTTTTAGATTGACCTTTGTCGAGTTACCTTTCTAACAGTATCTTGTCCACCCTCTAAAGCCTTCAAACCAATTTAGAATAAATTTAGGAAGTTGGACAGCGCGATGTTGTCCCCTATTTTCGGTTATCTTCAAAATTGAGTTATTCTCCCAAGCTTCGTCTCGAGACATTCGAATGTCACCCTATCATCCCGATCAGCCTCGAGAACATGCTTTGACCTTCCACAAGTCGTATCAAGGCACGGATATATATATATTTTACATTTTTACCATCCTTGTTCATAATAATTTTTTTCACCAAAAGTCATCAAAATGCTCACCGTGTCTCTAAATCACAAGATTTTGTCAACTTAATTTTTTCAACTCAACTTCTTTAACGAAGCAATAGATGTGCCACTTTTAGGGATACTCCAACCCCAACCTTCCGAGAGGACACTCCAAACCATTCTTCAAATTTGTCAAAATCTAAAAAAATCTTTTTTTGCCAAATTATTTGTCATATATAAGGATACTCCAATCCTATCTTTCCGATAGGATACTTTAACCTTGTTTTTTCAACTACAATTAAATTTTCCTCCTTTTTAGACTTCCATGAATAAGTCAAACAAATCTCGTTCAATCAAGAAACCCAAATGTATCTTAAAAATTATCGATTCAGTTATTCCCAAATAATCGCTGCCAATTATGAGATAAATTCCAATAATCCATTACTTTTCTTTATCATTGCATTGAATGATCCATGTTATGTTACTTCATTTATTGCCTTACTAACGTGATTTCTTTTTTATGATTATTTGCATTAATGTTTTCAAATCATTTCAAATAAAACTAAAGGTAATGTTCTACGTGGGTATCTCTCTAGTGCCTAAAGTGAAACATTCCATTTTCAAAGTAAAATCCAAAGGTCATTTTACTAAAAATCTCTATATTTCCCATCTTTCCGAGCCGTATATGAGATTAAATCTTTTTCATCAAAACTTGGATTTGTATTTCTATAAAATTCATGCATTAAAAGGGGTTATA
>JBBYHO010321279.1:0-14160 GCA_038382025.1 Adansonia gregorii | reverse complement strand
TTTTTTTTTTTCTCCACAGCTACTTTTGGCTTGAATTATTAACTCCTTGAAGTGACACTCTCTGCAGAAAATTCGAATTTGAACCATCCTTTTTCTCTTGGTCTTCCAAGTTTCTTTGTTTACTATTCTATCCATGGGGCAGATCATGTAAAGACAACTAAACGTGTTATCTTCAAAATAACAATAATGCTGCTACAAATCCTTTTAGATAGAGAATATATATAACCTTTATAGGCTAAAGGGTATCTGGAATTTTTAGCAAGCTCGATCGTCATATGTTACAGATCATGCTGAGAAACTTTATCATCGTGTTTTGGGTCCATTGATATAGAAGACTTTAAACTGTAGAGATTTATGGTTTTCCCTTTTTTTTTTTTTGTCTTGATTTCGTTGATGAATATATCTTCGAACAGAAGAATGAGGGTTCTATTGAAAGTTTGTTGGCATCAGCATTTATGTTTATTGCAGGTTTCAACTTCTATGGTATATGACAGTTGAATGAGGCTTTAGTTGTTCTTGTTGTAGTTTTAGCTTTTTAGCATAATTGCTCGTCCATTTTTGGGAAATTAAGATATCTGTAGGCACAGTCCTATAATAATATCTTATGATGCTCCATATCGAATAAATTCTTCTGTAGTTGATTAACTTACTGCGTCCGAGTGATTCTGCTAAAGTTCTAAATATTTATTTGATATCTATGGACAAGTAAATAAAGCTCAACGGAAGTGTTCTATATATGTTGAAGATGAGATCAATCTTTCTTAAAATTTGACTAACAAAACGAATAATCTCATTCATACTGTCATCTATGAGGTTATTTTTTATTTTTATTTTTTTTTTTGTATTTTTAGGTTGTGTTTTTAGTCTTGACTAAACTGAATAGAAAAAGGTTCTATTACTACACATGCATGCATTAAAACTGAGCTTCATGTCTTTGATAACTAAGAATTCCCAGTTTAAAGACAGATTACGACTTAACTTCCTCTGCTTATTAAGTTTAAGCTACATACATTTACTGATAGGCTTGATGTAATTGCAACATTTCCTGTTCTACCTTCAAAAATTAATTAATTTTTAGTTGTTGCTTCTTCTGAGTTATTTCACTTGATAAATGAGAATTCATAACACTCGCCCCCTATTTCCTTCCCCTTTACTACTAGGTCCTATATCAAGGTCTACGCGCATTCCAGATCCCCCCCACCAAGTGCTCTATTCTTTGACGACCCTTTCTTGGTTTTACAAACCAGTCGCCAAATTGGATGGTCTTGCACTCTTCTTATGTTATCCAGACTTTTTATTCTTTAAATTATTTATATCCGACATTTGTATTTGACTAACATTGGACAAGGATATATAGGATATGAAATATGATCTTTGGAATACATAGAAAAATTAAAAAAATTGACTAGACCCGTGTTAGATATATACTTACGTTTGACACTGGCAAGTTCAGATAGCATAAGCGCTACCCATCAAAGGACCCTTGATAAGGATCTTAAGATAATATACTCTTATAACTGATAATCTTGTAACTGATAAAAATCAAATTATCTTGTAACTGATAATATCCTATAGGAGTTATCTTCTAGGAGTACAAATCATAACCCATATGAAACTAGTATAAATAAGGGCCATTCCATTGTAGTCAAGATGAAGAAATAATAAATTCTCTTCTTTTCAATTGAGATTAATTTTTCTTTTCTAATTTCTGAGCCATTTTTGGTGTCGGAGCTGAGTTCCAGAGATGAGGAGTGTTTGAAAAACAGCCTAAAGTTGAAGATTTCGAAGTAGTCCGACAAGAATCATTACTTTTGACTTCAAAATTCATAGCTTCGATCATTTTTCAACTAAAAAGAGGTCACCATCGTGCTTAGAAGGTCCCAAAACCTTCGACTAGAAAGTTTCGTTGCCAGAATAAATTGCACGCACCATAGCCGAAAGACCACACACCGGTTACGCGCTCCACACGCCAGCTAGATGTTGAAGATGACCACGTCAGCATTAAGGTGTCCAATCAGGGACACATCAACCACACATAACTTACCACGTGTCCCTTCTACCACATCATCGCCCAGTTACCACAGTTGTCCAGTCATTGATACGTCATCCAAACAACATCCGCCACGTGTCCTTCTTACCATATCATCACCCAGCCTAGTTGTCGAGTCATCACCATGTTGCCCATCCATTTTTTAGAATGTGTCATCTCACCACATCATTGCCCAGTAAGCACAGTTGTCCAGGCCTTACCACATTATGCAATCACAACATGCCATGTGTCACTTTTGCCACATCATCATCCAAGTTAGCCATGTCATCTACTTATCACCACGTCGCCCAACCATCACCTGCCATGTGTCCTAACTACCACGTCATAACCAGTTAGCATACTTTTCCTTAATTACACTCTAACCCTTAAGCTATTCAAAATTTCTGTACAACCCTTGTACTTTTTAAAATTACAACTTAACCCTTTAATTTTCTAAAATTACACTCAAGCCCTAAATTTCTATTCTATTTTGACCCTAACTTTTGAAGTTAATTCCTATTTCACCCTTAAGCCATAACCCTTGTTTTCACTAGCCTATAATATGCCTCAAAGATGAAAATCTGTGCATGAAGTTGAGGTATAAGAATTGGGATGACAAGTTCAATTATGACAAGAGATGATGAATGTTCAACAAGCCCAGTTGGATGCACAAGGAAAGTAAATAGACACTTCGTCAGTCGACAATCATCAACCTCGGAGACCGACAGTCCACAACAGCGATATCAAAGTGGACATTCTGGATTTTAAAGGGAAGCTCCAACCAAATGAGTTTGTAGATTGGCTCCAAACAGTTAAGCGAGTGTTCAAATATAAAGAGGTGCCAAAAAACCAGAAAGTCAAGATTGTTGCCATCAAACTTAAGAAGCATGCTTCCAAATGGTGGAAATATCTTAAGAGGAAGTGTAAGCATGAAAGGAAAAGCAAGATTCGAATATGGGAAAAGATGTGATGCGAGCTCACATATAAATTCCTACCCAAACATTATTATCAAGATTGTTTTCTTCAACTACATAATCTCCACCAAAAGACTTTATCTGTAGAGGAATACACCAGGGAATTTGAAAAGGTCATGATGAAAAGTGATATCCAAGAAAAGGAGGAGCAAACAATAGCCTGCTACCTTAGAGGGTTGAACACTAACATCACCCATTGGGTCCAGCTTCAACAATACTGGACTTTAGACGATGTCATTCATCTAGCCATCCATGTTGAGAAGCAGTTGCCCAGAAGACCTTTTTACCAACCTTCTTCCTCTACCAAGAATCCTTCTAATGTCCGTAGGACTCCAGTTCAGCAACCCAGCTCTTCAAGCAAGCCTTCGCCTAAAGCTGTTAGAGAATCCAGCTCTAAAACACCTAAGTGCTTTAAATGCCAAGGTTTCGACCATATTGCTTCAGAACGTCCTAACCATAAGGTTGTCACCATTATTGAAGAGGAAGCTTATGCAACATCTGAAGAAAAAAATGAGCCCGTATTAATAAGAAGCCAATATTTGATGAAAAAGTCACACCCGTCGACCATGGTGAAACACTAGTGATCAGGCAAAGCTTGCACACAGTGCAAGCAAAAGAGGAGTCATGGCTATGTCACAATATTTTTCACACCCACTGTACTACCTGAGGCAAAGTATATGATGTAATCAATGAAAATGAAAGCTGTGAGAATGTAGTATCCAATTACATGGTGGAGAAACTGAACCTAGCCACTCAAGTTCATCCACATCCATACAAATTACAATGGTTCAACAAGGGAAATGAGTTAAAAGTTTTTAAACAATGCCTTGTTTCTTTTTCAATTGACAAGAAGTATGAAGATGAAGTATGATGTGATGTTGTTCCTATGGATGCTTGTCATCTTCTACTGGGGAGAACCTGGCAATATGATCGCCACGCTCTGTACGATGGTTATGCGAACATTTATTCCTTTGTGAAAGATAGAGTGAAGATCAAGCTAGCACCGTTACCACCTAGTGAATATAACTAAGGCAAGAATGAGTCCAAGCTGCTAATGTCCTTAATTACCAAGGAATAATTCAAGGTGA
The DNA here is from genome assembly GCA_038382025.1 of Adansonia gregorii. Taxonomy (NCBI): domain Eukaryota; kingdom Viridiplantae; phylum Streptophyta; class Magnoliopsida; order Malvales; family Malvaceae; genus Adansonia; species Adansonia gregorii. Next base: position 10,069 of record JBBYHO010321279.1, on the reverse strand, counting down.
TGAAAGTGGAAGACCAAACCATGGGATTGGTCTTGCTGCTTGAGTCAAATGAAGAAGCCATCATTTCGTCAGAAATCAAATAATTGCTAGTTGAATTTTCAAATGTCATACCTGATAAAATTCCACCTGGACTGCCACCTATACGTGATATCCAACATGCAATTAACCTTATTCTAGGAGTAGTAATTCCTAATAAACCTGCTTACAGGATGAGTCCTCAAGAACATGCTGAAGTTCAATGACAAGTTGAAGAGTTGTTAAAAAAAGATATAATCCAAGAAAGTGTCAATCCCTATGCTGTGCCTTACTCTTGGTACCTCTACTCTTGGTACCTAAGAAAGATGGAAGTTCGAAAATATGTGTCGATTATCGAATAGTCAACAAGATCACCATCAAGTATCGATTCTTGATACCTCGACTTGATGATATGTTGGATCAGCTACATGCTGTAACTATTTTTTTCTGAGATTGACCTACGAAGCGGATATCACCAGATCAGAATTCGGCCTGGAGATGAAGGGAAGACTGCCTTCAAAACAAGAAATGGCATGTACAAATGGACGGTGATACCTTTTGGGTTAACAAATACCCCTAGCATATTTATGCGCTGATGAATCAGACACTTTGACCCTTTATTAGGAAATTTATGGTCATTTACTTTGACGACATTCTTATCTACAGTAAAAACCCCGACAATCACTTAAAGCACCTATGACAAGTATTTTGGACTTTTCGAAAGTAGAAACTCTATGCCAACCTGAAGAAATGTTATTTCTTGACCAATGAAGTGCTTTTTCTAGGATATATCATCACCACTAAAGGTGTCTGAGTTGACCTAGGCAAGATTGAGGCCATTAACAGTTGGCCCATTCCAAAATTTACCCAAAATGTTCAAAGCTTCCATGGATTAGCTTCATTATACAGGAGATTTATCAGAATTTTAGCTCTGTTGCTGCACCACTTACAGACAGCATAAAAAGAGGCAAGTTCCAATGGACAGAGCAAGCTCAGAAAAGCTTTGAGGAACTGAAGAAGTGTTTGACAGAAGCCCTTGTGCTAGCCCTTCCAAATTTTGACCAAGTGTTTGAAGTTAGCTGTGATGCTTCCAATACTGGGATTGGTATCGTTATGAGCCAGGAGGGACATCCAATTGCCTTATTCAATGAAAAGTTAAACGAGGCCAAACTCAAATACCTCAATTATAGTAAGGAGTTCTATGCCATTGTCCGAGCTTTACAACATTTGAGTCATTTTTTGCTGAATAAAGAGTTTATTCTCTATTCAGACCATGAAGCCCTCAAGCATATGAATTTTCAAGAGAAGATCAACCGTAGACATGCCATTTGGAGTAAACTTTTGCAGTCTTATCCATTCCTACTTAAGCACAAGGTGAGAACTTTGAATTCTGTAGCCGATTCATTTAATCGACGTCATACTTTGTTAACTACTCTTCAAGCAAAAGTTATTGGGTTTGAAGTTATCAAAGAGCTATACCAGGATAATCCTGATTTTCGTAAAGCATGGAATTATAAAAAGGCACAACCTTTTCAGCAGTTCCAAAAACATGAAGGTTTTTTATTTTGAGGAAGAACTATTTGCATTCCTCAGTTCTCATTATAGGAAGCAATTATCTGGGAGGCCCACAACGAAAGATTAAAATGTCACTTTGGATGAGATAAAACTGTAGCCTTGGTGAAAAAAAATTTTACTGGCCTAAGCTTGAAAGAGATATCAATAGGCATATCCAAAGATGTAGAACCTATCACTTGGCTAAGTTTAAAAGCCAAAATACGGGATTGTACATGCCTTTTACTGTTCTAGATGCACCTTTAGAAAGTGTAAGTCTAGATTTTGTTCTTGGACTACCCTGGATTAAAGACAAAAAGACTCCATAATTGTAGTTATGGATAGATTTTCAAAGATGGCACATTTTATCCTATGCCAAAAGATGAATGATATTGTTCAAGTTGCAGAATCATATTTCAAGGAAATTGTTCATCTCCATGGTATTCCGAAAACTATCACTTTTAACTTGGATGTCAAGTTCTTAAGCTACTTTTGGAGGACTCCATGGAAAAAATGGGAACTAAGCTTCAATTCAATAGTGCTAGCCATCCTCAAATAGATGGATAAAATAAAGCAATTAACAGGATTTTGGGAAACCTACTTTGAAGCCTTGTTAGGAAAAATTTGAAACAATAGGATGTTGAACTCGTACAGATTAAGTTTGCCTACAATAACTTAGTTAATCAAGCTACCAGCAAATGTCCATTTGAGGCGGTTTATGGCATGCATCCTCTTAGTCCATTATACTTGACCCCTTCGTCCGACCAGTGACAATACAGCGCTGACGGAGACCAAAAGGCAAAAAAAATCAAGAAGTTGCTTGAACAAGTCTGAAAGCGAATCCAAAATCATAACTTAAGATACAAGGCTCAGCGTGACAAGCATAAAAGACAATAGCCTTTCAAAGTAGGAGACTTGGTATCGATACACTTGCAAAATGAACAATTTTCAAACCAACCAAATTTCAAGTTATCACCATGAGCTGATGGTTCATTCAAAGTTATGCATAAAATCAACAACAATACGTACAAAGTTGAACTACCAGGTGCTTATGCAGTCTCTGTTACTTTTAATGTCACCAACCTTTCATTATACTTTAATGACGATGCTGAGTTTGACTCGAGGGCAAGTCCAGTCTAACCCGAGGAGAATGATAAGGATCACAAGATAATATCCTCCTATACTTGATAATCCTATAACTAATAAAAATCAAATTATCTTATAATTGATAATATCCTATAGGAGTTATCTTCTAGGAGTACAAATCATAACCTCCTATGAAACTAGTATAAATAAGGGCCATTCTATTGTATTCAGCATCAAGAAATAACAAATTCTCTTCTTTTTAAATAAGAGCAGTTTCTCTCTCCTAATTTATGAGCCAACCCTGAATGTCAAGTTACTGAAGATGGACCATATGGTCAGTTGAAGAAGGTGACAATGATGAAATTAGACAAATAAATTTTCAAAGCAAGGAAAAAGGGAAAAGCTATTGCATGCAGGAGAGATTAAATGGTTTGCCATCATTTTTTCTCCATTTATTCCAAATTATTTGCAAAAAGGTAATGAAATACAATAAGCTCGCACAAGTTTAAATAAACTAATAATAGTTTACATGGTTTGCTACTTTCAAATTTTTAATGTTTGGCCCTAAGAGGACAACATGTCATAGGTTAAAGAAGCTAGTGAAAGAAATGACCTTTGTATGTCTAGTCCACTAATTACCAAAAGTAAATTTCCTCAATGTTCTTCCATATCCATTTATTCCTTGTGTAGTCAAAATCTTTCCCTCATGTTCCTATATTCATTTAGTATATGATCCTGAATTTATTTTTTCTTGATAAGATCATTCTTTCTAAATAGAAAAATTTAAATGAACCCTTTTTTTTCCTTTTCTGGTGTGTTGAGTAATAGAGATGAAAATGCATCTAGGGCTGCAATTAACTTCAACATTGTAAAGCCTTTTGTTTCCTTTGATTCGATCTTTCATTTCTGATTCAAATTATTTTAATGGAGTTGGGATTTTATTTTCAGTTGATAGTACCTTAATCCTTTCATTTTTTTTATACAATGTTGCTTGTACAGTAACAAAGAAAACCAACTCATATAACCTTCATTTTCTTGATCATTCTGGTCGACCTTTGTTTGGGATGAAAATAATATGTCACATTTGGTTGAAAGGTAGATTGGAAAACTCATTACAATGGCTATTGATGTAAGAAATCTTAAGATATTCTTTTAGATAATTCCTTTTTCTTTTTTCCTTTATTTTAATGATTTTTAGGACTCTACGGGTTAATCAAACCACTAGCATCATCGTGTGAAATGCAAAAACTATTACTTAGTTATAGAAGATAATTCCTTGATGTTGATTTAACATAGGTAATATTCACTTCTACTATATTTGTGAAGGCATTAATACAAAAGGTTCATCAGTCATTCGCGGAGCACTTGTTGATGCATCGATGGATTATAAGAAATCAACCAAGTTTGTCATAAACTTTTATTAACAAAATCATCAGTAAAAAATGAAGAAATGTGATCTTGAAAAAGGTTATCAAGAAGTAATTGTTACAATATCTAGCTAATTACCATATATTGTATATTACCATATTATATGTTAGTCAACTATTAGATATTCTTTCTTAGTTTAGTATAATTCAATGTGTATAAATTCTCTTATTGTATATGTGAATAAACACACAAAACCACATATCTTTCTTTTATCTATCATATTTTCTTCATATTTTCACATGGTATCAGAGCTAGGTTATTGTTGCATTTGATGAATTTTTCTATAGAACTGAAATTGATTAACATCATCAGATACAGAATAATGATTCTTTAAAAAATTTAATGCACCCTGAGTGGTGTCAAAGTGTCAAAAATTAAGCTTAATTATTTTAGCACATGTATTTCGAAACCATGTCAGAATTTGATGATTCATGCCATCCCAAGACACTTGGTGACTCTGAATTCATTTTTAAGGTCAAATTGGTCAAATTCAAGCTTTACAAACAGGTTTTGGGATTACAAAGAATCTATAGCTATGTGTTAGAATTACAAAAGCTTTGGAATCAAATCGCACTTGGAGACCCCGTATGGTTTAGTCAAGTTGCAGCCATCATCTATGCAAATTTCCATGACCGTCAACATATCTAGCATTTATTAACGACCCTTGGAGATGAATTTGAATTCATTCGTAGCTTTCTTGTCCATAGTGGTTCCTTGCTAACTCTTGATACTGTAATCAAGGAATTAATCTGCTGATGTTGACTTAATGCACTTCATATAGAAAAGTTTGCTTTATCTGTTGATGTTGTTCTTGCTACTTAGGCCTCATCTTCTCAGATTCCTTTAAAACCTGTCAAGAAGTTTTACAAGGGGTTTTGCCACTACTACAAAAAGCTTGTTTATTACATCTCTGAATGTAAAAAATGACTTTAACAGAATTCTGGACTAAGTAATCTTCCAAGTCTGTTTAACCTCATTCCACTGTTACTGCTGCTACAGCAGATCTAATAGAGTGTACTCCTCCAAAGTTCGCTTTAAAATATCTTTAGGCTTTTCTCCAACAACTTCAACTAGATTCTAGTACTGTTTCCTCTTCTGCTTTATCTGTTATATCAGGTACTTTATCCTTATGGTACTTTGATTCTGCTTGTTGCAACCACATGACATCTGACTCTTCCATTCTAGTATCTTCCAAAACACCATTTGTTTCACATATTATTCATACTGCTGATAATTTCACTATGCAAATTCAAAGTATAGGCACTGCTCAAACACCAAAATTAAATTTACATGAAACCTTTCTTTTTCCTAAACTTTCCTTAAATCTTATTTCTGTCTGTCAACTATGTGAACTTGGTGTTAATTTATCTTTTTTGAGTCATCGTTGTACTGTACAGGATCCATAGATGGGCGAGATCTTTGGGACAGGGCGTAAAGTTGGACAACTAATTGAGCTCACCTCTCTACATCTTCCATCCAAATTTGCTAGTGTCGTCACTTTTCATATTTGGCATTCTCTATTGGTCATCTTTCTAATGTTAGACTAGGATCTTTAATTTTTAGTGGTTCTTTAGGTTCTGCTAAGTCTGAAAACTTTAATTATGTTTCATGTCAAATTTCCAAAAGTAATACTTTACCTTTTTCTCTTAATGATTATATTTCTTCAGCACCTTTTGATATGATTCATTCAGATATTTGAGGTCCTGCTCCACATGACACTATAGGTGGTCTGAAATATTATGTGATCTTTGTTGATGTTTTTTCTCGTTATACATGGATTTATCTAATACGAAATAGATCTAAATTATTCTCTGTTTACTCTTGGTTTGCTAATATGATTCAAACTCAATTTCTCTTGTAAAATTAAAGTATTTCGCACTGATAATGCCATGGAATATAAAGATACAAATTTCACCCAATTTCTAGCTCAACAAGGTACTATTCTTCAAAGATCCTGTCTTGGTATCTTTCAACAAAATGGTTGGGCAGAAAAAAAAACATAGGCATATTCTTGATATTGTTCGAGCCCTCCTCATATCTTTTTTTTTTGTCCAAAAAACTTTTGGGGGGGAACTACTCTCACCGCTATGTACACTATCAATTGTATTCCTTCTCTCGTCATAGGTAACATCTCTCCCTTTAAATGTCTATTTAAACATGCTCTTGACTATCAAGATTTCAAAGTTTTTGACTGTGCTTCTTTTGTTCCCTTACAACCTTATGAACACACCAAACTAGAACTAAGAGTACGACATTGCTGTTTCTTAGGATATGGCATAGAACACAAAGGGTATAGATGTTGGGATCTTTTATTATAGAGGCTCCGTATCTCTTGTCATGTAACTTTCTGGGAACATAAAATGTTTTCAACTCTTTCAAAATTTTGAGTCAGTGAACCTCTTCATCAGATTTTTTTATCCTACCATATCTCTTTTTCCTAACAATTCTATTACAGATTCCTTTAATAGCTCATACAGTTTGCCTTCGCTTACACTTTCTTCCACTGCATCTCTTCCAACTGGGGATCCACCAAGTCTTCCATATGATCATTCTTCATCAAAAAATCTCCATCAATAGCCAACTCTTCGTCTTACTGATCGTGTAAGTTAACCCTTTGTCCATTTTTGTGATTTTCATGTTTATTATGCTATTATCTCTTTATATAAACCTCGTATCTATCGCGAGGCAAGTTTTGACCCTTTATGGCAGCAAGCAATGGCAGAAGGACTATAATCACTCACTAGCACAAATACTTAGGACTTGGTCGACTAACCTCCACATAAGTTCATTGTTGGTTGCAAATGGTCTATAAAATTAAGACTCGAGCCGATGGATCAGTTGAAAGATACAAATCGCAACTTATTGCTAAATGATTCACTTAGGAGTATGGTGTTGACTATGAGGAGACATTTGTTCCTATAGCACGCTTGACCTCAATCCGTAGTTCATTGCAGTTGCTGCTAGCAAATGTTGGCAGCTATTTCAAATGGATGTAAAGAATGCTTTTCTCAATGGTGACCTCACATAAGAAATGTACATGCAACTTCCTCCTGGATATGATCATCCTTCAAATAAGGTTTGTCATCTTCGCAAAGCCTTGTATGGGCTAAAATAAGCTCTTCGAGCTTGGTTTGCAAAATTTAGTTCCACTATTAGACATCTAGGCTTCCAATCCAGCTCTTATGATCATGCCTTGTTCCTATGCAAAATAAATTAAGGGAGTACTCTTCTTCTTCTCTATATGGATAACATGATAATAACTAGTGATGACGTACAGGGTATCTCTACTCTTAAATTGTTTCTCCATCAACAGTTTGAGATGAAAGACCTTGGTAATCTGAGTTATTTTTTGGGTCTTGAAGTATCATATGATGAATATGGTTATTATTTATCACAAGTAAAGTATGCCACTGATCTCATCTCCCGTGCTGGTATCACTGACACTAAGATAGCTAACACTCCATTTGACTCTAATAATCATCTTTCTTCTGTTGATGGGAATCTTCTTAGTGATGGCACACTTTATCGTCAATTGGTTGCCAGTCTTATTTATCTCATTGTCTCCCGTCTAGATATTGCACATGCTGTTCACATCATGAGTCAATTCATGTTTGCATCTCATACCACTCATTTTTCTCCTGTTTTTCATATTCTTTGATATGTTAGAGGAACTTTATTTCATGGTCTTCACTTTTGTCATTCTTCTCCACTGGAGTTATGAACATACTCTGATGCTGATTGGGCTAGTGATCCAATTGATCGTCGATCCACTACTAGCTATTGTTTTTTCCTTGGCACATCTCTTATTTTATGGTGCAGTAAGAAACAAACAGTTGTCTCTCGCTCCAACATGGAAGCAGAATATCAGGCTTTTGCGGACACTACTTCTAAACTTCTCTGGTTACGATGGCTACTTCAAGATATGGGTGTCTCTTCTGCTTCTTCTACTCCTCTCTTTTGTGATAATCATAGTGCACTTCAAATTGCGCACAATGACGTTTTCCATGAATGCATCAAATACATTGAGATCGACTGTCATTTTATGCGACATCATATACTTCAAGGCACCATACATCTTGTCCCTGTCTCGTCATAATCTCAGATCGCAGATATTTTCACCAAATCACATCCACCTCGACGATTTCATGATCTGGTCTACAAACTCAAGCTGTCCTCTGCTTTATCACCTTGAGTTTGATAGGCGTGTTATACTATCTAGCTAATTACCATATATTGGACATTACCATATTATATATTAGTCGACTATTAAATATTCTTTCCTAGTTTAGTATAATTCAATGTGTATAAATTCTCCCATTGTACATGTGAATAAATATACAAAAATCACAAATATTTCTCTCATCTCCGATTTTCTTCATATTTTCACAGTAATGATACCGTGAGAGGATAAAATAAGAGAAATTTATTTGCATTCTTTGATATTTTGGATAGATAACGAAGATATTAAAGGAAAGTCTGAAGAAATACCACTAACAGGAAAAAGTAAATATGTTATAGTTATGTTTTTTAGAACTGTCTTCTGTCTTTCTTACTTTTGTTCATAGCCTCTTCTTGGTCTGCCGTTAAATAACCTTAGTAAAATAACATGGAAGGTAAAACCTGGAGGAGGGGTAAGCCAAAAATGATGAAAAACAGATGTCAACAAGGAAGACAAATAATCTCTGGATGAGTAGGGAACCTTGAGTACTCCTTTCTTACTCTCTCCCTCTAATGAGTATGTACTTTAGACTATATTTTGGGAACTTGGAATACTTATGCCTTCATGTTTGGGTTGTCTCGTGGACATACTTACCAAAGTTTATTTATGAATTAACTCTATTTGTATGTTTAAGTTCATTTATTTGTAAATTTGCCTATCTGTCTGTCCACATTCATCATTTTTAATTAAATATAGTAATGAGAATTTGATTTTGCGGAAATGAAGAAAGGCAAAAGCTTAGAAGGGGAAGGCCAAGGAAGATTCTATGTCAGTCTGATAGTAAGTTAGTCTTCATTTACCTTGTGACAATGTGCTTTATAGCATCATAATGTCCGCCTAAGGATACTGGCTATAAGTTTAAATCATATTGGAACTCCGCATGACGATCTTTTTATACAAAAGGGCTATGAAAAGTTAGCTTTTGTATGGTTGCTGGAGGTCAGTCAGTTTGCTAGAATTTAAAACCAATTTGATATATAGTTATCATCATGGCCAAAATTGATTTAATGTATCTTCTTTTACTGCTTATAATTCACGCGTGGTTTCTCATTTTCACGAAACAAAGAATATTGCTTAAACCCCCATTCAAATTTTTGGTTTTTCATTTTCCCAGTCAAAAAAAAGTTGGTTTAATTGCATTTCTGATGCACATGACTAAGCAGTATGACAAATATTACAGTAACAGCCATGATGAATGATTATACGACTCCCCTAAGCATTTATTCGTTGGTAACAACTGTGAAATATTTTGCTCTTAAAATCATATACCGAGAGTAAATGGAGTTCTTTTAGTAACAATTTTCTTTAAAAAAAAAATGTATACATACCTTGAAGTGCTTGTTTCATGATATATATATATATATATATTTGCACATGCTTTCAAGCTATAGCATTTGAGATGACAAAGAAAAAGATATAAATAAATGAATGTAATGATTATCGGAGTTTATGCATAACCATTGATCTTTATTTGGATAAAACTGAGGTTCCTGTCATTAGCTGCTACAAATGCCGTTGTGCTACTGTGGTTAGATAATGCAAACCAGAAGCTTAAGCAGTAGTTTTTATATCTCAGATACCAGCTAATAGTCTTAGGATAACAAAAACAATAATATGCTCATGGTTTTGAAGGGTACTAATCCACAAACCCAAATTTTTCGTATTTAATTTGACCATAACATGATTATAAAATAGCTTCATAAATAAGAATAAAAAGAAAAAAGAATGATAATCATTATGGCAATGCTATGGTTGAATTGTCAGATAAAT
>JBBYHO010320950.1:0-29562 GCA_038382025.1 Adansonia gregorii | reverse complement strand
AATGATAATTAGAGTCTGATAATAATATAACAAAGTAATAAGATAAATTAAAAAAATTAAAGCCATAATAGATAATACCATATCAAAAATAAAAAAATTACATGTTAAACTATCAACTAGACTTGCCCATGAGCTAGACGACCTGTCCATAGGCTAGACAGCCTGCCCAACATAATAGGCGTGGCACTATCAAGCCCAGGTCTTAGATTTTAAGTTTTAAGTATGCTCGACCTGAAACAGTATTTTTTAAATAAAATAATATATTTTATTTAAATTTAATTATAAAATATGTAAATATTAATATAAAAATAACTTTTCAATATTATGAATAATGATTTGTACTTAAATTGGTTGGCAAGGATAAATTCAGTCTTTAGCTTAGAATTCAAAAATCTTTTAGGCTATGCAAAGGCCTATAAAATTGAACTAAGATTTTTTCGAGCCAAAAGAGGCTAAATTTATGCTTGGGCTTAGAATTCAAAATTACGTGAAAGTGATTATGTTTAACATAAAATAAAAAATGATATAAAATATACTCAAACCCAAACCCGACCTAAACCTAAACCTAAATTAGCTTGAACCTGAATTGACCCGAACTCGAATGACCTAAACCTAAATTTGTCCGAACCCGAATTAGCCTAAACCCGAGTTGGCCCAAACTTGAAAGAACCTAAACTTGAATAGACCTAAACCCGAATTAGCCCTAACCTGAAAAACTCAAACCTAAAATGACGTATCCTAGACCTGCCTAATTGCCCGCTCTACTTGCCTCGGGTTTCCATATTTCACTAACTTGAATTGTCTACCTTTGAAGGACAAGGTATAACCTTTGCACTCTCTATCTTTCAAGACTAAGATAAAAACCTTTACCCCCCATCTTTTATGGCTAAGATAGAATCCTCTCTCACTACTTTTGAAGGCTATGTGGAAACCTTCTCTATTTTTGAATGGCTAAGTAAGAACCTCCCCTTTTTGTAAGGATTTGAGTGTAAACAAATAAAACCTCCAAAGGTTAGGTGTTTACAAGAATTTTAGCTGAAAGGGAATATGTATCTATTTAGACACCTTATTTTATTCAAGCTAATTTCTTTAGCAACAGGGTAATTTTCCATAGTTTGGGCATTTTTAACTTGTCCACCATTGATCAAAAACTCGATCTTAACTTGGTTTTTTGCATAAAAAAGATCCAAACCCATATCAAATTATGAATTTGGACTTTTGAATTAATCAAAACATTTTTTTGAAGTCTAAATTAGATAAGAAAGGTTAATGTCATATGATCACCCTACTTTTCCTAGTTTATTAATTAAGGCCACTATTAGTCACCCTATTTGTTGCAAAATCATTTCAACATTTAAACCAGCTACCCTACGTCCATCATATTGGTAGCAAGTTGCTCCCTATAGCCATTCTATAGCCACCAAGCTGACACCATTTTTCCCCTTTGAGAAATAAATAAAAACACCTCTAAATTGGCTCCAAAATGTTGGTATAAATAGACCACTTATATCTTAGTCAAAAAAGGTTAGATTCCAGCTTGTTTCAACTTCTAAAGCATATTCCTACACCAAGAAAACCAAAATCTCATAGCTCTTCACCTACCACCCAAAAATAGCCCTAAAACACTCATTCCCAACCATTACACATTATACAAATCACCACTTCCATACCAAAACCAAAACCTCATTATTTCTATCTTTTTCTTGCTTATTAACAGTAAGAAAAATAGGGAAATTCAAGCCAACTCTACTACTCCAATTATTTGGCCAAAAAGTGAAGTTTTATTGGTATAACTTCTCATTTTATCACTTTCATTTTTTGTTTTTCAGCATCTTCATCATTTTAGTGAGCTCTCCATGTTTTCATCACCCTCTTAGGATTATCATGCATTATTGTGGCTTTTGGTTATGGTAGTTTAAGATTTGGATGCCTTAATGCCCCTTTGATATGCAAAATGCCTCATTTGATCCTTATTAGTTTGATATCTATTGCTCATGCATTTTATGTCATATCCATGCATCTTATTATCCTTAATCCATGTGTGAATCATTAGCCTAACTATTTCAAGCACATTTGTACATTAACTTGCATGGATCATTGTCATTTTTAGCATTCATAACATTTTCTTGTCAAAATGCATAACACTTTCTTTGTCTAGACCATTTGTAAAGTTAGCGTCCATATTCATGTTATGTGCCATCCCCTTGTATGTTTTTTTCTTCCCATTGTCAAAATGCATGTTTGATGGCTATCAAAAACTGACTTTCAAAACCTCCCCAAGCTAAGCATGTTATCCTCAACAATAAGGACTAGCATGAACTTAGTATTTTCCTTAAAGCGTGCAAAAAATCTTAGGGAAAATTAAGTTTCTAGATCTAGAACCTTGGTTAAATGAGCTCAAATCTTCTAATTTTCCAACAAAAATGGCCTTGCACTTGTTCTCGAAATGTTCATGCCTTGTTTTTGAGTCAAAACCTTGGGTGATATGATCAACGGGCTGTTTCATCATCCCAAACTACTTTGGGGCTTTGCAAATGAGTTTGTGATGATCATGCCACTCTTTCCCTTCAGTCATGGACATTCGAGTGTCAATGACTTGAGTTTGGACCTGTAAACATAATGAAAATAAGAAATATCCCCTATTTTGCTCTGTCCTCTACTAGCAACACAACTGTTATAAATTAAAAAATCACTATAAAATCTTAAATGACTTTCCATGAATTTATGATATTTTTCTCTCAAAATGTGTCGAATTATCATTAAAACAATGTCTTATTCACCCCAAGGTCATTCTGGATGAGAGAGTTATGATTTTTCAAATCTAAACTATCTAGAACCTCTGAAATCCAAACATGTATTCTTATTGGGCCATTCAGACCCACTAAATAATTTTCCAAATTTTTTAAACATTTTTCATAAAATATTCATGAAATTTCCTTTTCAGAAAGGTATCACTTGCAATTTTTCAATACCAAATGAGTCCAAGGTGATTTTTCAAATTTTGACACACCTTGTCCCTCATATGCTCTGTCAACGGCACAATCAATTCAAACTTGAAAATTTATTTCCTTAGAAAGTGACTTTTTGGGATATTGGGAACACTTTTAGATTGACCTTTATCAAGTTAGCTTTCCAACAGTGTCTTATCCACCCTCTAAAGGCTTCAAACCAATCTAAAATAGATTCAGGAAGTAGGATAGCGCAATGTTATCCTTTATTTTTTTAGGTTATGGTTAAAATTGAGTTGTTTTCCCGGGCTTCATCTAAAGACATTCGAATGTCACCTTAGCACCTTGATCAGCCTCGAGAACATGCTTTGACTTCCCATAAGCTCATATCAAGGCACAAACATACTTTGCATCTTTACTATCCTCGTTCACAATAATATTTTTTGCCAAAAGTTGTCAAAATGCTCACTCATTTTCCAAATCATAAAGTTTTGTCAATTTAAGTTTTTAACTCGAATTCTCTAAAGAGTGTCAGACCTGTAACATTTGGGGATACTCCAACCCCAACCATTCATGAGGGTAATCAAAATTATCGAGATTGAAAAATCTTTCTTAGTCAAAATTATTTGTCATCCATGGGGATACTCTAACCCCCGACATTCTGAGGAGATACTCCAACCCCGCTTTTCAAATTGTCGAGATTTAAAAATCTTCCTTTATCAACATTATTTGTCATCTATGGGGATACTCCAACCCTATCTTTCTGAAGGGACACTCCAACCCTGTCTTTCAACTACAATTAAATTTTTTTTCCCGAACTTCCATGAATGTGTCAAACAAATCTCATTCAATCAAGAAACCCAGATGTAACTCAAAATTTTTTGATTCGGTTATTCCTAAATAATCGATGCTAATTGCGAGATAAATTACAATAGTCCATTCCTTTTTTTTATCATTGTATTGAATGATCCATGTTATGTAACTTTATTTTTGCCTAACTAACGTGATTTCTTTGTGATGATTATTTACATTCATGTTTTCAAATAATTTCAAATAAAATTAAAGGTAATGTTCTACGTGTGTATCTCTCCAATGCCCAAAATGACACATTCCAATTTTGAAGTAAAATTCAAAGATCATTTTATTGAAAATTTTAATATTCCCCATCTCTTCAAGTTGTATATGAGATTAAATCTTTTTCATCAAAACTTGGATTTGTATTTCTATAAGATTCATTCATTAAAAGAGGGTCATATCAAAATAGTGATGAGATAAGAATGAAAGAATCGAAACTAAAATGAGACATATCTAGTAAGGTACCAATTTCAAGTATCACAAAGAGGTTTGTACGTCATCATGTGTAACTAACTCCTAAACCTATGGATGAATCTTTGTACTACGTAGACCGCGAGATTGATGTTTTGAGTTTCATAACTCAAAAACATAGTTTCAATAGGCATTCGGTCATGCATAGCCCAAAATGATCGATGGTGACTCCATGCATTGGCCATTTCGTGATGGTCATCCGAGACCAATAAGATGAGCAATTCATCTTATGGTCCCCTTTATTGTATCACAAGTCGAGAATCCATACATTCTCATTTTCATCACATCACAAGAAAAATTTGAAGTCATAGCATTCTCGTTTTCATCACATCGCAAGAAAAATTTGAAGTCATAGCACCTATAAATCTACGAGGATCCACCTGGGGTACGTTATGATAGCTTGGCGACTCCACTAGGTATTGTAAAGAGAGTTTGCCAATAACTAGTCATGTCTTGCTAGGTTCTCGGTTCCTTTAATCTTCAACTATTATTTAACTATGACCCTTTTTTTGTTTTGTCAACTAATCTTTCGTTTAACATGATTGTCAGGATTGTCTTATTTTTGAATAATCAATACTTTAATAAAAGTGGTAATACAGAAGTAAGCAAAAAAGTTTGATCATTTCCCTGCCGCACACTACACACTTACATGTGCATTAGAGTCTTGCCAAACTCCATGGTGAGGTTGTAACCCAATTTTTAGGAGGAAGTGAGCTATCCACCTTCATGAGTAACCTTTCACATTGGCAAAGTAATAACTTCTTAGATGTAAATTACCTATGTCTCTCGTGAGTAACCCTCTGCATTTGCATAGGGAAATACATCCAATGGATCGAACTCGTTATGCCAAAACTTAATGGGTCTAGGATTAGGGTCCTTCGAATATCTTTACCGGATAGAGGAGCAATTCGAATACCAATTTAAGTGTCAACTTAAACCTTATATAGTAAGCCCTACAAGCTAAACCATATCAAACCATGCAGAAATGCTGCTAGAATACCTAGAGAATAGGGTCACTCCAGGAAACATTTTTAACCTTTACTCTTAATTATTATAATTATGTAGGTGATAATGATTATACAATTATCACCTACATCTACATTTTTTTTTCATTTATCAAGGCATGCCATCATGCCGCTCAAACAACTGCTAACCTTTGTCTAAATAAGTGATAGTGAGCAAAAACCATCATTCGTAATGTCTTTTTTATAAGTCATTATGTTGTCCAAGTCACGGCTTAACGCGCATCCGCACTAATGGTGATAAATGAATATTACTATTGGTTAGCTATTTTTCTATCAAAATAACATATTGCATCACCTCATGAAAGGCAGATTGCATCCTGGCATGTTGAAATGTTGCATGTTTCTCTTTTCACCACCTTGGTTGAGATATGTCATGAATTTTTTGTTCTGATGTTCTTAAATTCCTTATTTCCTTACATTTATCTCCTATATGTTCCAGTAACTTATTTTCCCTTTGTTTATATTTTGGTGCATGCATCATTTCATCATAACCATCATGACTATCATCAGTTTGGGACAATTATTCTGGTTCAGTGTTTAACAAGGGGCATTATTTATGGAGCAATAGCTTATCTCCACTATTAAGTCCTTTAAAAACATCAGAACATGGTCAGAAGGTCGTCAATGTCAAGACAAGGGCATCCTAAAGCCTAGCTACATATAAAATGCATTAAAAGGTCAAGACCATTTTCTGTTAGAATGATTTTTGAGAATTAAAGCACATTTGGGACCGTTGGGATAACAATGAGAAAGAATCCTTTACTAAAAAGTATGGGGATATAGCTCTCTTTCTTCGAGTTCAATTGAATGATGGCTTGTTGTGAGCAGTGACATAGTTTTAGAATCGGGCCTATCGATGTTTCACCTTTAACCAACAAGATTTAGTTTCTACCATTGATGAGTACACAGCCTGCTCAACATAGAAAGGTCTAAGTTAGACTGAATTTATTGCAAGGTGCTAACACCTCCTCCTTTCAAGAAAAGGTTGAGGCAAATTCTTGGAGTCATAGAAGCATGGGTTGACAGTCATGTCAAAGTAAAAGGGAGCAATGACTGCATCTCTTAGGCCAGCTTGAAAAAGGCAATGGTAAATCTTTTTTATCAAAAGAAAGCTTAAGATGTCTACACTTTGGCAATCTACAGGCTCATTATATTCCCAAAGACTTTGGGTAATGTAAAGGCGGCAATCATAGATTTTTTTTCTCGCCCATGTTGGAAAATCAACTCTGTTTCCCCCATTATCACCAAAACCATCTGCGCCTTTAACTTTTGTAAAAGAACAGGAATATAAGGTTTACCGGGTGTGCCCCATTGCTCTAAATATAGCTTTTAAGTCATTTTGGTGTTAGGAAAAGGAGAGTCATGCAAATTTTCTTCTTCAAGGTCTGTCTTCTTTCCATGACATTAGAGGAAGAATGTCATCAAGATAAGAACAAAAAGCATTGGGTTAAGGAATTATGAAACATTAAGGAGGAAAAAATCACATGGAGAGCCCCATGGGTATTCCTTTAGTTGATTGTGTGCAAATATGGAGACTATACTTGTGTACCACTCTTGGGATTATAGGGAAATACTAGTCCCCTCTATTAGTATTGCGTTAGCTCCAATACCAGTAATTCATCCCATTCTTCGAAGACTAGGAACATTGGGATTTTGAATACGGAGAGTACAACTATAAAGCGAAAGTCCAGTTAGCTTTCCAAGCTTAGAAGAAAATCCATTGTAGAGGAAGATACTAGAGAGGAAGCCCTACCACGCTTGGATACGAAGAATGGAGACTTTGCCCTATCAACAATCCATTGCCACCACCCAACTCTTGGATACTGCAAATCCTAATAAAGGAATCATCTTCTGAGATCGAGCTACTTAGGAGGGAGTTCGAGCGAGAAAATTCATTCTTTACTATAGAAATCTTTCAACTTAAGGAGCGGTGAAATGGATCGAGTCATTAAAAAGAGATTGCTTCAAAGATGACCTTGAGTGCCTAACCAAGGATTATATGACACTCCAAAAAGCTAACAAGTCCTGACATATTGGTAAGACATAAGTCAAATGAGAAACTAGAGTTACCACTCTCTATCGCAAGCTAAATCATTAAAAGAAGGAAGTCAGAACTAGTAAAGAAAAATTCATAAAGGCACGTGCTCTTGCTTCCACCTACCAATGAAGGAATCAAAGACTCAAGGCCCAAATGTGAGATGCGAGTCACCGGGGTTAAAAATGAAGCCTTCACTGACAGAATCTAGGAGTTAGAATAGTCTTTTCAAGATCATCAAGGTCATATCAATGAACTAACAAGGGCTTTTGAGCAACATGAACAGATTGGCAAGTGACAATCAACCAAGAATGTCTGAACTACGAAGAACAACATTAACACCTAGCTGAACAAGTTCAGATGGCTCAACGAGAGGCAGATGACATGATTAAAGCAGCTCGATCCATAAAGCGAGACATCGAACTTGTTAGAGATCATAAGCAATGACTTTTGGGTTTTCTTAATCGTGTGATTACATAATGTAAGCACATTAGATAATTTCATATGTAATTATGTTATTAAAGAATAACCCTTTTGTGACTTTATGAATAATGTTATTGACGAAGCTATTCGAAGAATCAATTGTCTCCAATGCATATGCACATTTAATTTCACTATTTTTCATTACACTTGCATCAATCATTCATTATCTTATCTCATCATTGCATCATAAATGCTCATCAATAAATAGTTTTTTTAAATAAAAGTCTCACACGAGAATTGGGCCATAAAAATGCTAGGGATTCTAAGATTAATTAGGAACATAGAACCTTACATCATGCACCACTATAACACACGATGGCATAAGCAAATCATAAAGACTGATCATGACGCTCGTATTGAGCGACTTGAGCTAATGGTTAAGGAATCACAACACTAGGTGCTTCCCTAGCAATACAAAATCCAAAATCAAATCGCAAAACTTACAGAACTAATAATCGCCTCTATGAAAGAAAAAAGGGCAAGCCAACATTTCTTAAACAAGGAATGATCCTCCAAATGTTGAAAGTCCCTCTACCAATAATCTAGAACCTACCCAAAGAGAAACAAGACAAGAACAATGGCTCACTCCTACACTTGCCACTTAGGTTTTGCTAGTTATCTACCTAAATCTTGTTGCAATAGGTGAATTCATTGTCGATACTCAAGAGGTGAATGCAAGAGTCTTATCTGCAGATCTGATAACCCTTGACCATGAAGAACTAAAGAAAACAAAATGGTCAAAAGTCCATCATGATTGTGGAAGAAGTAAACAAATTCTAACTACTGGAAAAACACCTCTCAGCTATCGATGGGACTGACAAGTTTGGAGCTCTTGACATGCAATCACTGTCTTTGGTGTCCAACCTTGTTATTCCCATAAAGTTTAAAGTCATAGAGTTTGAAAAGTTTAATGGAACAACCTACCCTTCCGTCCTTATTTGAATATACCTATAAAAGATGGCCAGGTATGAAAAAGATTAAAACCTCATCATCCATTGCTTCTAGCATAGCCTCACTAGGGTAGCAACTCGATGGTATATCAAGCTAGGTAATGTCAAAATCTAATTAAGGGCTGACTTGGCTAAGGCCTTTCTAAATCAATACTAGCACATGTCGGCTTAGGCACCAGATCGACTTTCCCTAATGAATTTCGAGAAAAGAACCATAAAAAGTTTTAGATAATATGCCCAAAGTTGGAGAGAAAAAGTAGCCCTAGTCTAACCTCCCCTTACAGAAAAAGAGATGACAGTCATTTTCATTCACACTTTCGTGCTCCTTATTATGAGAACATAAGGAATACCACTAAGAAATTCACAGACCTAGTCCTCTTTGGAGAAATAATTGAGGTAGCCATTAAGATTGGTAGAATATTAGCTAGGGAAACATTTAGATCAAGTAAGAAGCCTATTACCTGTAAAAAAAAGAAAGAGATGCTAATGCCATAAGTTATGCTAGCTTATCTTAGCCAAAATGGCGTTAAATACCTAACCCTCATACCCAAGCATATTGTATTCTCGCCCTATCACCATACCCCCTTAGCTAATTAATGTCATAACCTGTAACCCATCCTTTGCAATCCCATCCAATTTACCACCAAGCTACCCTTCACAAGTTCACTAAAGTATCAATCGAGCAACCAATAATGCACTTGGTATTCGAGGTGCAAATCAACAAAGATAATATTTAGATCCCTTCCCTTTAACTTATAAGGAGCTCTACCAAACCTTGCTCCAAAATCATTTAGTGCCCCCAATCTATGTCCCAAAAAAGAAGCCACCATACACGCAATGGTACAATCCTAAGGCCTTTTATGAATACCATGCTAGGGCAGCAGGGCATGACATTGAGAACTACATATCTTTCAAATGGTATGTGCAAAATTTAATTAACTCAAAAGTCTTACAGTTCGGGATGAAACAGGGACCAAATGTTGCTGCTAATCCTTTACCAAACCACATTGAGCCAGCTACAAACATGATCAATATTAAGAACAAAAATGAAGTAAAGACAAGCATAAAGGATGTAAAGATGCTAATGTTCTTCATCTTGCAAGCATTGATTCGGATCAGGTTGCTCAACATAGCAAAAAAATTGAAAGACAATCCCGACAACTTCTGTGACTTCCAAACGGTTGGAGGTCATACACTACAAATATGCTAGAAGTTTAGGTTTATGGTTCAAAGAATGATGAATGAAGGCTAGATAGAATTCTATCATAAGATCACACCTACTATTGAATCTACCAATATGATAGGAGATGAAACCATGTAGCCACCTTATGGAAGATATCAATCCCTTATTCTTTATGAAAAGTTAAGTCCCAAGGCCTATTCTTCAACACCTGCAGTGAAGTTCATTGTGGAAGTACAAAAACCATTCCTATACAAGAGCAACAAAGTCGTCTCATGGAAATACGAGAATCAGGTAGAGATGATTGTAGAACTAACTCCCTCAACTACTACAATGGAACTATCAGGAGTTAGTCACCTAACTTGTAACGATAGGTGTTATGCTGTCCCAGCTCAAGAAATATAGAAGGTTGATGCATCTTCAAGCACCAGTACTACTTAGGCCCAAGTAAAGAATTTCATGCCCAGGAAAGTCAAAGAAGCAGTGAGTGAAAGAGAAGCCATATAGTTTCTCAAGTTCATCAAGCATAGTGAATACTGTATAGTAGACTAGTTAAGCAAACAACTCGCAAGGATTTCTATGCTATATCTGTTTCTTAATTCTGACGTTCATCGAAATGCATTACTAAGGTGTTAAACGAAACATATGTCCCTTCGGATGTCCTCGTGGACAAGTTGGATCAGCTAGTGAACAACATCATGGTCGATAAATTGATCTCCTTCACTGATGATAAGATCCCACCCAGAGGCAGGGGCAGTTATAAAGCTCTGTTATCACTAGCCATTGCAAGGGACGTATTTGCCCAAAGTACTCATCAACAATGGATCAGCCTTTAATGTTATGCCTATGACTACATTAAGAAAACTCTCTGTCGATCAGTCCAACATTAAGAGTAGCCACACCATAGTCCAAGCTTTTAATGGTACATGTCATGGAGTAATTGGAAATATCATAATCCAGCTTTAGATAGGCCCATGTAAGTATGAAGTTGACTTTCAGGTTATGGATATTAATCCTTCTTACAACAACGTATTAGGAAGGCCATGGACACACTCTATCGGAGCTGTCCCATCCTCTCTCTATTAGAAGTTTAAATTTTTGATAAATGATAAAGTGGTCATCGTTGGAGCTGAAAAAGAAATTCTTGCCACTGCTTTCACTAAGGATGTCTACATAGAGCCTAATGAGGATGCACTAGAGTCATTATTTTGATCCTTTGAGTTCATTAATGCAACATTTGTAGGAGAAGGGTTGCCAATAGTTAAACCCCACCTATCAAAGAATACCCACTCGGGTTTAAAAATGACTGTTGGCAAAGGTTCCCATACTTGAAAAGGGCATGGCAAGAATCTACAAAGGATAGCCCGAGCCCTACGGGTCACCACTCAAGCCAACAAAGGAGGCTTAGGATTCAAAGACAATGCACACTCAAGAAAGCAGCAAGAAAAGAGGATCTGTAACCAGAAGATGGCATGATCATGGGGTCGAGAAGAGGAATCAAAGCTGACAATGTTTCCATCTTTTCATAAGATATTTCATTCAGGAAGATGAATTAATCTAAGCCAACTAGAAGAGCAAAAGACTAAAGATGTCTTGGTCATCCTAAATAGAGCACTCAACAACCTCTATCTCCAAGATACCAAGCCATAAAAATTCGTGTCCTTCCACTAAGACCTGATTTTGATGACAGTGTCATGATAGAAGCCCCTGCACTTTTCCTGTCCCTTTCATTTAACGTCAAACAATGGAAACCTACCTACCCTGGCCTAAGGGTAGATAGGTGTCCTATGTAAAAGGCATTTTTTATCAAACATTATCAATGAAATAACTTTTGCATATGTTATTCTATACTGTGTATCACTTTTTAACCTTTTTGTCTCCATGACTCTTTTACCTTCATTTTTATCCAAATCCTTTAGTTGTGTATGTGCCTTTTGCAATGTTTATTTCTTCACCTTTTCAGGTGTCCTGACAATAGTGACATGGATATGTCTGATGGGCCTTTGAAGATCGATTTTGAGCAGTCAATTTGCACTAGTGAAGTCAATCTTGAAAAAGATTTCAAAAAAAGTTCTATACCACCAGACCTTTTATGATTAGTTGAACAAGGGGAAAACCAGATCATGCCCTATAAAAACCTAACAAAAGTAATAAATCTGGGTACTAGAAAGATCAAAAGGATGTTAAAATCAAAACCTCAATAAAGTTTAAACAAGGACCAAGCTGATAAACCTACTCTAGGAATATCGAGATGTATTTGCTTGGTCATATCAAGATATGCAAGGACTAGACACTAATATAGTGGTCCACAGGCTTTCCATCAAGCTTGGGTACAAACCAATCCAGCAAAAGTTAAAGAAGATGAAGCCAAAAATGCTCCTCAAAATTAAAGAAAAAGTCAAGAAGTAGTTTGATGCAGTGTTTATTGGAGTAGCCGAATATCCAGAATGGGTGGCCAATATAGTCCCAATCCTAAAAAAGATGGCAAAGTACAAATATGTGTTGATTATCAAGATTTGAATCGAGCTAGTCCCAAGGATAAATTTTCGCTACCCCATATCGACACTTTGGTAGACGACACGGCCAAGAATTATTTGTTTTCCTTTATGTATGGATTCTCAAGCTACAACCAGATCAAGATGGCACCCGAAGACATAGAGAAAACAACTTTTGTAGCCATGTAGGGGACATTTTGCTATAATGTCATACCTTTCTGACTAAAAAATACTAGGCTAACCTATCAACAGGCCATGGTAGCCCTATTCCATGACATGATGCACAAAGAAATTGAGGTCTACATTGATGACATGATTGCCAAGTGAACGAAAATGGATGAGCATGTCATAGACCTTCAAAAACTTTTTGAACAACTATGAAAATTTTAACTCTAATTAAATCCTGCCAAGTGTACCTTTGGAGTCACTTCAGGTAAGCTTCTTTATAGTCAGTGAAAAAGGTATTGAAGTTAACCTAGACAAAGTCAAAGCTATTTAAGATATGCCACAACCTCAAACACAAAAGCAAGTGAGAAGCTTTTTGAGGAGACTGAACTATTTTTCTAGATTCATATCCCAGCTTACAAATAAAGACGACCCTATTTTTTAGCTTCTTCATAAACAAAATCTAAGAGAATGGAATGAAGCATGTTAAGAAGCCTTTGATAAAGTTAAACATTATTTGTCAAGTCCTTCAGTGTTGGTACCATTGGTGCTTAGTTGACCTTTAATTTTTTTAGTTGGCCATCTTCGACAAATCTAGGGGTTGTTTATTAGGGCAACATAATGAGTTAGGAAGGAAGGAAAAAGCAATCTACTACTTAAGAAAAAAGTTCACAGAATGCGAGTGTAATTACTCCACAGTCAAGAAGTTATGTTGTGCTTTAGTGGATAGCCAAGAGCTCAGGCAGTACATGCTGTACCACACCACATGGTTGATTGCAAAGCTTGATTCGATCAAGTATCTATGTGAAGCCCTTGCACTATCAGAAAGGCTAACTAGATGGCAAGTCCTGCTTTCTAAATACGACATTACCTATTTCGGTCAAAAGGCCATCAAGGGTAGTGCGATAGCTGACTTGTTGGTAACTTGAGCAGTAAATGACTAAAAACCCTTAAATTTCAACTTCCCAAATAAAGATTTAATTTGCATTTTTTAAAGATGAAGATACCTTCAACCAAGATCAATCCTGGAAGATGTATTTTAATGGAGCATCAAACGCTCTAGGACATGGAATTAGGGTAATATTAATGTCACTCGATGGGAGTCATTATTTGTTTAGAGCAAGGCCAATTTTTGACTGCACTAGTAATATCGCAGAATATGAAACTTGTGTCATAGGGCTTCAAGCAGCCATCGAGAAGAATGTTGAGATATTATAAGGGTTTGGTGATTCAACCCTAGTCATCTACAAATTGAAAGAGGAATGGCAAACTCGCGATGCCAAGCTGATGCAGTATGGGAAGCTGAGTGCCAAGAAAGAATTTGATAATATTATTTTTCAACACTTACCTCAAGAAGAGAACCAAATAGCTGATGCTTTAGCTAACTTATCATCTATGTTTAAAGTTAACCAGGAGTCAGACGTTGCTTCCATCTAGATAGGCATCTATACAACTTTGATTTATTATCATAGTGTCGAAAAAGAGAAAGACAGCCTACCGTGGTACTATGACATCCTTTATTACATCAAGGATCAATAATATACCAAACATACAACCTAGATTGATAAAAGGACTATTAGAAGGCTGGCTATAAGTTTTGTTCTTAATGGAAAAATCTTATACAAAAGGAGTCATGATCAAGTATTGCTCAAATGCGGTGACTCCCGAAGCCAAAAAGATCCTAGAAGAAGTTAATGAAAAGATTTATGGCATACATGCCAATGGACATCGGATGGCCAAGCAAATCATGAGAGCGGGTTATTACTGGTTGACCCTCGGAGAAACTGCATTAATTATGCTTGAAAATGCCATAAGTGTTAAATCTATACAGACAAGACCAATGTCCCTTTGACACCACTTCATGTCATGATGGCCTCTTGGCTCTTCTCTATGTGGGGCATGGATGTGATTAAGCCAATCACCACTAAAGCTTTCAATAGGCATTGTTTTATCTTGGTAGCGATCGACTATTTCACCAAATAGGAGGAGGCTGCCTCGTATGCTAATGTCAGGAGATTGACCATCTGTAAGGTTTTCAAGCGGGACATCATCTGCAGATATGGCCTTCAAACCAAATCATTACAAACAATGCAAGCAATTTAAACAATAAAATAATGCAAGCAGTCTCTTCATATTTCAAGATCCAGAATCATAACTTTGTCCCTTATCGCTCAAAAATGAATGGGGCAATCGAGGCAGCCAACAAAAACATTAAAAGAATAGTTGAAAAAAAGGTTAAGACTTACAAAGACTGGCATGAGAAGCTATTCTTTGCACTTCATAGCTATCAGACCTCAGTTCGCACTTCCCTAGGTGCTACCCTATTTTCTCTTATCTATGGGATAGAAGTTGTATTGTCTATCAAAGTCGAGATCCCTTCTCTCAAAGTCTTGATGGAAACCAAACTTGAAAAAACTGAATGGGTTAAGAACAAATACAACAGCTCAACCTTATCGAGGAAAATTGCATGAAGGCCATATGCCATGGTCAAATATATAAAAAACACACGATCCAAGCCTATGACAAAAAGATGTGCCCACAATAATTTCACCCAGGTGAGTTGGTATTGAAGAAGATCCTCCTAATTCATAAAGATGCACAGGGCAAGTGGACCCCTAATTGGGGAAAATCTTATGTCGTGAAGCAAGCCTTCTCTGAAGGGGCCCTAATCTTGTTAGAAATGGATAGCAATGTCTTACTTAACCAAATCAACTCAGATTCTGTCAAGAAATACTACATGTAAAGGGTGAAAACCTAAAAAGATGTCTTTCAAACAAGAGAAAACGAAAAAAAATAGAAACAAAAAAGCAAACAACAAAAAAAACATGAAAAAATAAAAGAAAAAGAAAAAATAAACAAAATAAACAAACAAAAAAAGAGAAAATAAAAAGGGGTCCAAATGAAAACCTAAAAAGAGCATCTTGATAGCCAACCCAACTATAGTTGAAAACCTATAAGGGTGACTTGAGAAGATCAATATTGATGGGGCATAAACTGAGAGTAAAGTAATCCTAGAGATCTTTCGAAGACCAGTTCATCCATGTCATGATTGTTAGAGGCATCTTCCACCCAAAAGATCATACTTTTTGCCACCATATCACTTGTTTGTCAAATAGTATACCAAGTTGTATCTCTTTGTTATCATGAATAAATATTGCCTTGTTTTTTTTACCCTTATACAATTCACATTGCACTTGTCATTTAGTTGATAATGCTTGATAATCAACTGAAATATGCATCAAGACATCTCAATATTACATTGAAAGGAAAAATCATGCCCTGATCATTAAAATCATTAACTTTTCACATCCAAGCACCTATTTGGTATGATTATACATTAAACCATTTCTAGCTTTCACAAGCCATATCTCAAGAAAAACATTTTAAGTTAAGCAAAAATCGATATCAAATCTTATCAAAACCAAAGACATCAACCTAATCAGTTAAACTTTCTCTAAATTATTGGAATTGCCTTCCATTTGTCAAGAAAACGATTAAGCCTCCCGAATTGGGAAATGCAATAATCTAAATTCCTGAGAATAGACTTTTGTCGTATCCTTAGTGGAGCAGGGACAACCTATGATCCCCAATAAAATCAGGAAAATTCCAATCCCTGGTTAAACCAGGATGGATCGCCATCCCTATGAGAGTCTGAATGACGTACATGGAAAACTACGGCTATCTCTCGTATTAGACTTCACATCATGCAATCATGACAACATTCCATATCATGTATTCACATTACCATCACACATCATGATTTTTGCAATGTTACTTCAAGCCAGGTTCACAATACCTCAAAAGAGTCCTTGGTAATAACTCTAAGCTTTGTAGATCAAGCATTATTCAAGAGGCACCTATCAAGAAACCTTCTTAAGCCCACAAGTCAGTGGCACCCTTTTCAAAGCCCATAAGTTAGTGGCACCCTCTTCAAAGCCCACACGAGCTGGTGGCACCCAAGTCAAAGCCCACACAAGCTGGTGGCATTAAGTCTAAGTCAAAGCCTATACAAGCTAGTGGCACCTAGTCTAAGTTAAAGCCCACATGAGTTGGTGGCACCCAAGTCTAAGTTAAACCCTGTATGAGCTGGTAGCACCTGACTCAAAGCCCACACGAGCTGGTGGCACCTAAGTCAAAGCCCACAAAAGCTGGTGGCACCTAGTCTAAGTCAAAGCCCACATGAGCTAGTCACATCCAAGTCTAAGTCAAAGCCCATATAAGTTGGCAACACCTGAGTCAAAGCCTATACAAGCTAGTGGCACCAAGTCCAAATCTAAACTCACAAGAGCTGGTGGCACCCAAGTCTAATTCAAAGCCTGCATACGTTGGCGGCACTTGTATCAAAGCCCACACGAGTTAGTGGCACCCAAGTTTAAGTCAAACCTCGCTAGCGGCACCCATATCAAAAATCCATATTGCTCTGTACATGCCTAAAGGGGTCAAACCATAGAAAACCTAACACCTTAGTAGGGCAACATCTATAAATTCACTTAAACCTCCATCAGGGTTGCTGTTAATACACTACACTTGTCATAGCAAAGTTAATTATAATTTATTTCTTTGTAGGAGTTCTAGGGAGCATCATTACACCCCAAACAAAATAGTTGTTATTTTTTTGTCCTCTTTCTCATTTTCAGCAACAGTCAAAAAGGGGCTACTGTAAACAACTTATTTTATCCGGGCTAATTTTCCACGGTCTGGGCATTTTTAACTCATCCACCATTGATAAAAACAACTCTATCTTAACTTGTTTCTTTGCATAAAAAAAGATCAAAACCTATATCCAATTATGAATTTGGACTTTCGAATTAATCAAAACATGTTTTTGAAGTCTAAATTAGATAAAAAAAGGTAAATGTCAGATAATCACCCTATTCTTCCCTAATATATTGAGTAAGATCACCATTAGCCACCCTATTTGCTGGAAAATCATTTCAGCATTTAACCTAGCCACCCTATGTCCATCACATTGGTAGCAAGTTGCTCCCTATAGTCACTCTATAGCCACCAAGCTAACACCACTTTGTCCCCCTTGAGAAATAACCAAAAACACCTCTAAATTGGCTCCAAAATGCTGGTATAAATAGACCACTTATATCTCAGTTAAAAAAGGCTAGATTCCAGCTTGTTTTATCTTCCAAAACACATTCCTACACCAAGAAAACTAGAATCCCATAGCTCTTCACTCACCACCCAAAAATAGACCCAAAACACTCATTCCCAACCATTACATATTCTAAAAATCACCCTTATCCATACCAAAACAAAAACCTTATTATTTTTCTCTTTTTCTTGCTTATTAACAACAAAGAAAAGAAAGAAATTAAGCTATCTCTACTGCTCTAATTATTTGACCAAAAACTAAAGTTTCGTTAGTATTACGTCTTACTTTATCGCTTTCATTTTTTGTTTTTCAGCATCTTCATCATTCTAGTGAGCTCTCCATGTTTCAATCACCCTCTTAGGATTATCAGGCATTATTGTGGCTTTTGGTTGTGGTAGTTTAAGATTTGGATGCCTTAATGCCCCTTTGATATGTTAAATGCCTCACTTTATCCTCATTAGTTTGATATCTCTTGCTCATGCATTTTATGCCATATCCATGCATCTTGTTATCCTTAATCCATGTATAAATCTTTAGCTTAACACATTTCAAGCAGATTTATACATTAACTTGCATGGATCATTGTCATTTTTAGTATCCATAACATTTTTTTATCAGAATGCATAACACTTTCTTTGTCTAGACCATTGGTAAAGTTATCATCCCCGTTCATGTTATCTTCCCCTTTGTATGTTTACTGTCTTCCCCTTATCAAAATGCATGTTTGATGGCTATCAAAACTAATTTTTGAAACCTTCCCAAGCTAAGCATGTTCTCTTAAACCAATAAAGACTAGCATAAACTTAGCATTTTCCTTAAAGTTAGCAAAAATCTTGGGGAAAATTAAGTTTTTCAGATCTGGAATCTTGGTTAAACGGGCTCAAATATTTTGATTTTCCAACAAAAATGGCCATGCACTCATTCCTAAAATGTTCATGCTTTATTTTTTAGTTAAAACCTTGAGTGGTATGGTCAACAGGCTATTTCATTGTCCCAAATTACTCTAGGGTTGTGCAAATGAGTTCAGATGCTTATGCCATTCCTTCCCTTCAATCATGGACAATTGAATGTCAATGACTCTAGTTTGTACCCATAAACATAAAGAAAATAAAAAACATCCCCTGTTTTGCTTTGTCCCTTGCTAGAAACAAAGCTGTTGCAAATT
The DNA here is from genome assembly GCA_038382025.1 of Adansonia gregorii. NCBI lineage: Eukaryota > Viridiplantae > Streptophyta > Magnoliopsida > Malvales > Malvaceae > Adansonia > Adansonia gregorii. The sequence goes on along the minus strand of JBBYHO010320950.1, from coordinate 10,686 downwards.
AAAAAATCAATTTAAAATCCTAAACGATTTTTAATAAATTTTTAATATTTTCCACTGAAAGTGTGTCGAATTATCTTTAAAACGATGTCTTATTCACCCTTGGGTCATTCCGGATAAGAGAGTTATGATTTTTCCAATCTAAACTATCTAGAACCTATAAAATCTAAAAATGTATTCTGGTTGGGCTGTTTAGACCCACTAAATAATTTTTTCAAATTTTCCAAACATTTTTCTTAAAAGGTTCATGAAATTCGCTTTTCAAAAAGGTATCGCTTGCATTTTTTTGATACCAAATGAGTCCATGGTGATTTTTCAAATTTTGACACACCTTATCCCTCATATGCTCTGCCAGCAGCATAATCAATCCGAACATGAAAATTTATTTCCTTGGAAAGTGACTTTTTGGAATATTAGGAACACTTTTAGATTGACCCTCATCAAGTTACCTTTCTAACGGTTTCTTGTCCACCCTTTAAAGCCTTCAAACCAATTTAGAATAAACTTGGGAAGTGGGATAGCGCAATGCTATCCCTTATTTTTGGTTATGGTCAAAATTGAGTTATTTTTTTTAGCTTCATCTTGAGGCATTCGAATGTCACCATAGCACCTCGATCAGCCACTAAAACATGGTTTAACCTCCCACAAGCTTGTATCAAGGCACAAACATACTTTACATCTTTACCATCCTCATCCACAGTAATTTCTTTTGCCAAAAGTTGTCAAAAAGCTCAATTGTTTTCCAAATCACAAAGTTTTATCAATTTAAGTTTTCCAACTCGACTTCTCTAAAGAGTGCCAGAAGTTTCACTTTTAGAGATACTCTAGCCTCAACCTTCTGAGGGGATACTCTAACCCCACTTTTCAAAATTATCGAGATTAAAAAATCTTTCTTTGTCAAAATGATTTGTCATCCATGGGGATACTCCAACCCTGACCTTCTGAAGGGATACTCCAAGCTCACTTTTCAAATTATCAAGACTTAAAAATCTTCCTTTGTCAAAATTTTTTGTCATCAATGGGGATACTCTAACCCCGTCTTTTTGAGGGAATACTCTACCTTATCTTTCAACTACAATTAAATTTTTCTCCTTCCTGGACTTCCATGAATGTGTCAAACAAATCTTGTTTAATCAAGAAATCTAGATGCATCTCAAAAATTATTGATTCAATTATTCCTAAATAATCAATGCTAATTGTGAGATAAATTCCAGTAGTCCATTCCTTTTCTTTATCATTGTATTAAATGATCCATGTTATGTTACTTTATTTGTTGCCTTATTAATGCGATTTCTTTGTGATGATTATTTGCATTCATGTTTTCAAATCATTTCAAATAAAATTAAAGGTAATGTTCTACATGGGTATCTCTCCAATGCCCAAAGTGGAACATTCCATTTTCAAAGTAAAATCCAAAGGTCATTTTATTAACAATTTTAATATTCCTCATCTCTTTGGGGCATATGAGATTAAATCTTTTTCATCAAAACTTGGATTTGTATTTCTATAAGATTTATGCATTAAAAGAGGGTTACATCAAAATAGTGATCAGGTAATATCGAAACAATCAAAACCAAGATGAGACATAGCTAGTAAGGTACCAATTTCGGGCGTTATGAAGAGGTTCATACCTCATCATGTATAACCATCTACCCAACCCAATGACAAATCTTTGTACTATGTAGACTATGGGATTAATGTTTTGAGTTTCGTAACTCAAAAACATAGTTTCACTAGGCATATGGTCATGCTTAGCCTAAAATGATCGGTGGCAGCTCCTTGCATTGGCTATTTTGTGATGGTCATCTAAGACCAATAAGATGAGCAATTCATCTTATGGTCCTCTTCATTGTATTACAAGTTAAGAATTCATACATTCTCGTTCTCAACACATTGTGAAAAAAATTTTTGATCAAAAAGACATTTCCAAGTTAGATAAAAATTTTAAGTTGTACGCACCCATAGATCCGCGAGGATCCACCCCAGGATAGTTGTGACTATCTAAAGATACAAAATGAAGAATACAAAAATAGGAAGAATTAATCCTATACAAAGAAGAATTACTTAGTGAAAATGATGGAAATGAAAAAAGATTTGACTTTATGCACAATTCTCTTAGTTCTTCTTCTCGTTAAAGGTGTTAAAGTGGCTTATTTATACCCTTGATCAAGTTTATAGCCGTTGGTAACATTTGGTATAGGAATATAGCCATTGGAGCCTTCAAAATGTCATTTCCCATTGTTTCCTGTGCCTTTGTATCAATATAATTAAGTGGTATCGATACATTATGTTTAATAGTCCAAAATATGATCGTTAAACAGTCCTATATCGATGTAGAAAGATCAATCTTGATACATAAATAGTCATGTATTGATATAGAAAGATTTGGCTCGATACATGAATAGTCCTGTATCGACACAAAATGCTCTGTCTTGATACATGAACAGTGATTTCTGCATTTTAAGGTTATTTAGCTACTACCAAGTATTGCATCAATACATACACAATGTATCTATACATTCACATGAAAATCAATTTTAAAAGGTTTTTCACGACTTTAAAACATGTAAAACTTATCTACAAAATGTTTTATATAAAAATATATATTAAGAACACATTTTTGAGTACTTAAAGGAGTTAACAAACTTTCTAGTATTTTTCAAAGGGTTTACAAAATATTTCATGGAAAAATACTAATCCTAGAAATATTTAAACATAAGCTAATTAAACTTAAGTTTTAGTTATATCAAAACTAAGATTAATTCAAATCTAATATAGCTAACAATCTCTTCCTGCTTGATATGACAAAGCTTAAGGTGAATTTACTTGTAAAACTCCCCCTTAGTTATTTAAAGATATTCAACAACACTCCCTATTCTTAAAAGCATTACAAAATGGATTTTTAGAGATTTTATAGAAAGGTTTTTAAACACTTAAAAATGATAATCTTTTTTCATATTTGGCTTTAAGAGTACCAACACGTACCAATACAAAATAGCAAGGATTTTGATAATATAAATAATTTAAAGCACATATGAAATCTTTCTATTTGCTAGCGTAGACATATATGTATAAATAAAGTACAAGCAAGCAAATTAACCCCTAAAACTCTTCCCCATTTTGGAATATCAAAAAGTTGAATTAAGATTAATTCAAAGCTAAGGGACTAATTCTAACAAGATTTCTAAAAGGTATATTAATTATGGATCATTTCAGAACATGTATACCAATTATTGAGAAAATATAGGCATTTAAGTCCTAATGTGTAGTTCATCCAATTTTTGTATTCTTTTATAGTCATTTAAGCACATTTGAGAGATAGAACATACCATTTATTGAAGGATTTTAAGAATTATTAATCCAATTGGTATCTAGATTTACAATAAATGCCAATTTTTTAATTTTTAGTACACATGCATACTATAATAAATGCCATATAGAAGGTTAAAAAAATTTCAAAAAAAAAAACATAACAAACTTTCATAGGTTAAAAGATCATTTACTCATTCATGATATGTTAATAAAATCATTTAAGCAAACATTTAATCAAAGAACATGCTTAAATATGAGAATTATGCACATAAACATGTTCCAAGATTCATTCAAAGCAAATATTTTAAGCATATAGTACAGACTAGAATACTAATTATATATATAATTGACTCATGTATGTCACCAAACTTAATGCTAAGGGATAACAATTTAATAGCATTTGTTTGATGATTACCTCAGCCTTAACAAACTTTGATGATATGCTCATTGTAACTTGAAGGATCATCATTTCTAGCGTTTGAGCATTCCTTGATGGTTTTGGTTTGATTTGAAGTTGTTGCATGCTTAATTTGCTTTATTTTGCTATGCAAGTGTTCATCTTTCAAGGATGGATTTATCTTTATGAACCTTGCAAAACTTAAAAACAATCTTGGCAAAAGATGAGCATCCTAGGTATTAAGATTTTAATTATAAAAAAAATTTAATGAGTTTAGGTTTTGTTAGGAATGAAATATGTTCAATGAACTTAATGACATTTTGAAATAAGTGATACCAAATATTAATGAATGAAGAACATCAAGCGTATTTGGTAACAATTAAGAAAATAATGATGTATAGAAAAATTTGCATTTTTGAACATTATAAGGCAATATGAGCACTTAATGTATTTGATTTGTGAAATAAATCAAATATGATGATTAAGCATGTGATAAGTTATGAAATGATGTTTAGAAATCACAAAATTGAAGGATTTCATGTGAAACTTATTAAGGAGACCAATTTTGCATTTAAGAGTAAAAAAAAACACGAAATTGGCCATTATTCACTGGTTATGTTGATATAGGGGCTTTTGTATCTATATCATAGAGTTGTATCGATACAATGAACAAATTAAACAATCAAGCTAGGTTTTTCTAGGTTTTTGTTCATTGTTTCAATACAAGACTCTAAGTATTGACATATGCCTTAAGCATTTTGAAAAATTTGTAGAAACATATGCAATTTAGCATTGCAAAACCTATGATTTTATATTCTAATGCAAACTATTGAATTTAAGTATTTAAAACTCACATGAATAATCAAAGTTTGGATTAAAATGACTTTTAAAATCAAGTTTCAATGAATTGACATGTTTGGTCACATAAGTAAGGCAATATGTAATTAAAAGATTTTCATTCAAACCACATAAGCACATGTTTAAAAAGTATTTTCAACTTGCTTGAGCCATAAATCATAAACTTACAAAATAATCAAACATCCTAAGTCTCACACAAGCATAGTTGAATATTAAGTATTAAAGAGACTTAAGAACTTACTAATAGATGTTTATGGCATCATATCTTATAAGTGAGCTCTAAATGTTCCCCCTAAGGATATGCATATAATTTGGTCATGCAATAGAGCTTCTTAATGACTCATAACATGAAGTTTATCAAAATCAACCCTTTATGCATAAATCATTCTTAAATTATGCTTCATAACAATATTTCATAAATCGATTTAATACACCATCATTAAGCATTGAATCATCAAATGCATGCACATTTAAGCTCATAGTGGCTTAAAATGTAAAATATGAATTTTCATTAAACAATTTTGCATTAAAAACATTTTTTAAAAAAATTCAATAAAGCATTGATAATCACAACATAAATAACCAATACACATATCAAAATTTTAAAGCTTAGAGGCTACCTATCACACTTCTTTATGTGTTTAAAGCATCCATTTGTATTGTGTTGCTTCTTATTGCTCTAACACACCTACAAGAGACTTTCACTTGGTTTTTGGTACCTAAATTTCTAATGTTAGTCTCAAAGCCTCTTGTTCCTTTAGGAACCCATACTTGCCTAACTTTAAATTGTGTCTTTTTCTTGATAGGACAAGTATGCAAATTATGACCATGAAAATTGCAACGTGAGCAGTTGGTCATATAAACATGAAATGATTTGTCAAAAAATGATTTTTTTTCTTGTTCCAAGCTTTCAATCTTTCTTTTCAAATCAAAATTAACTTTCTCTAAAATGTTAATTCTTAGCTTAAAGTCATTAAAATCACTTTACGAATCTTTGTTTTTATTCTCTAAAATAAGTTTTGATTTCAATAATCTCATTTTCAACTTTTAATTTTGAAATCGTTTTCTTATGTTTAGAGTTCATTTCCTCAAACTTAACTACAAGACCATCAAAAGCATCTTGTAACTCATCAAATGTATAGGAATTTAAGTTTAGAGAATTTGACATTGCCTTGGGCTCATCAAGAGCCATGAAACAAAGATTGCCAATTTATTCTTCCTTGGAGTCATCATCATTGGAAAAGTCATTATTGCTCTAACTTGCTATAAATGCCTTTTTCATATTCTTTTCAATAATGAGCAATCGAATTTGATGTGCCCTATTTCATTGCAATTGTAGCACACCACCTTGTTAACCTTTTTAGATTGGGATGATTTGCCCTTATCTATCTTCATGAATTTCTTAAATTTCTTGGCAAATATGATCATATCCATATCTTCACCATCTTTATCATCGTCATTTTTTTTCTCACTCATGGAAGCCTTTAATGCAACTCTAACTTCTCTTGGTTTTCCTTACCATGATTTATCTTCATTTTTTATGTGAAAAGTGATTCAATGAGCTCATCTAAGGTAAGGAGATTAAGGTCTTTTGACTCTTCAATTGTAGTCACTTTAGCTTTCCATAACTTAGGAAGGCTATTCAACATTTTCATGGCCATCATTTTGTTAGGATACACCTTTCCAAGACCCTTAAAGCTATTTAAACATCCATGAATCTATCAAGCATCCCCTTGATGCTCTCCTCTGATTTCATTTTGAACATCTCATAATTAAGAGTGGGCATGCTTATCTTGGACTCCTTGACTTGATTGGTCCTTTCATATGTGATAGCCAACTTGTCCTATATCTTTTTGGCATTATCACACAAAGACACCTTATTGTACTTATTAGGGCCTAATGCACAAAAAAGTGTGTGCATGGCCTTGGAATTGAGTTGAGCCATCTTAGTTTCTTTCTCATCCTATTCCTACTTTTCTTTGGGAACTTCAAGATCACCTACCATCTTCATTGAGATGAGTGGGCCTTCCATGATTATCTTTCAAACTTGATAATCATTTGCTTAGATAAATAGCTTCATCATTGTCTTCCAATAAGCATAATCATCATCGTTGAAGAGAGAAGGCCTCACAATTGAATTTTTTTTCTTGGCCCATATCGAAAATATCACCAATAGCCTTTTGTTTAGTCTTTTGTGGATCTTTTCTTAAGGATGTTAAGCCTATAGGAATAAGACACAAGCTCTGATACTAATTGTTAGACCATTTAGTGGTGAATGAAATCAAGTGTGGGTGAATTGGTTTCACAAAATTTTAGTAAATTAAAACTTTGATAAATAGAATTGAGAAATCTAAACAATAAACTTTGGAGTGCAAGTTAATGAATAGAAATAAACAATTAAAGGCAAGGAAAAGAGAAGCAAACTTAAAGATTTAGAGAGGTTTAGCCTTAATTGCCTATATCCTCTACCTTGGCTTCACTTGCCTTTGATTTCCATAATCAACTAACTTAAATTATCTACCTTTCAAAGACAAGGTATAACCTTTACACTCTCTATCTTTTAAGGCTAAGATAGAAACCTCTATCCCCTATCTTTTATGGCTAAGATAAAACCCTCTCTCACTACTTTTGAAGGCTATGTAGAAACCTTATCTACTTTTGAATGGCTAAGTAGGAACCTCTATTTTTTGCAAGGATTTGAGTGTAAACAAATATAACCTCTAAAAGTTAGGTGTTTATAAGAATTTTAGCTCAAAAGAAATATGTATCTAAAGATACAAAATGAAGAATACAAAAATAGGAAGAATTAATCTGATATAAAGATGAACTACTTTGTGAAAATGATGGAAAAGATGAAAGATTTGACTTTAAGCACAATTCTCCTAGTTCTTCTTCTTGTTAAAAGTGTTGGAATGGCTTATTTATACCCTTGATCATGTTTGTAGCTGTTAGGAACAGTTGGTGAAGGAATATAGCTGTTGGAGCCTTTAAAATGTCATTTCCCTTTGTTCCTCATGCCTTTGTATCGATAAAATTAAGTGGGTATTGATACATTATGTTTAACGATAAAAAATATGATAGTAAAAAAGTCTTGTATCAATACAGAATGCTTGTCTCAACATGAATAGTGATTTCTATATTTTAAGGTTATTTAGCTACTACCAAGTATTGTATCGATACATACACATAGTGTATCGATACATTCACACAAAAATCAATTTTAAAAAGTTTTTCATGACCTTAAAACATGTAAAACTTATCTAAAAAATGTTTTATATAAAAATATGTATTAATAACACATTTTTGAGTGCTTGAAGGAGTTAAAACACTTTCTAGTATTTTTCAAAGTGTTTATAAAATATTACATTGAAAAATACTAATCTTGAAAATATTTAAAGACAAGCTAATTAAACATAATTTTAGTTGTTTCAAAACTAAGATTAATTCAAAGCTAATATAGCTAACATGATAAATGATACTGATGCTTTGGTTCCATAAGAAAAACTTTTCTTTCTACAATTTTCAGAATTATTGTTCATTCGTCAATTTGGACAAACACAGATTCATATAATAATCTCATTTTGTTTCATTAGGCACCATAAGTGCATTCTCTTTATTGGGATAAATGATATTGATGCTCTAGTTTCACAAGAAAAGCATCTCTTTCTACCATTTTTAGAATTAATATTCATCTATCAATTTAGACAAACACGGATTCACATAATAATCTCTCCTCTTTTCATGATTGGGCACCATAAACACATTCTCCTCATTGGGACAAATGATATTGATCCTTTGCATTCATAAGAAAAACTTCTCTTTCTATCATTTTTAGTATTAATGTTCATCCAGTGATTTTAACAAACACGGATTCACATAATAATCTCTTTTCTTTTCACGATTAGGCACCATAAACACATTCTCCTCATTAGGATAAATGATATTGATGCTTTGATTTAATAAGAAAAACATCTCTTTCTACCAATTTTAGAATTATTTAGACAAACACGGATTAACATAATAATCTCCTTTCTTTTCATGATTAGGCACCATAAGCACATTATTGGGATAAATGATATTGATGCCTTGGTTTCATAAGAAAAACTTATCTTTCTACCATTTTTAGAATAAACTTCATTTTTCAATTAGGATAAACAAGGATTCACATAATGATCTCTTTTCTTTTAATGATTGTGCACCACAAATTCATTCTCGTCATTGGGATAAATAAATTAATGCCCTGGTTTCAAAAGGAAAACTTCACTTCCCACCATTTTTAGAATCAAAGTTTGTTTGTCAATTGTGATAAACCCAAATTCACATAATAATTTCCTTTCTTGTCATGATTGGGCACCATAAACACATTCTCTTTATTAGGATAAATGATATTGGTTCTTTGATTTCATAAGAAAAACTTGTCTTTCTACCACTTTTAGAATTAACGCAAGTCCATAGATTTGGACAAATATGGATTCACGTAATAATCTCATTTTTTTATGATAAAGAGACATCAACATAGTCTTGTAATTAGGATAAATGACATTGATGCTTTGGTTTCATAAGGAAAGCTTTTTTTTCTACCATTTTTAGAATTAATATTTACTCGTTGATTTGGACAAACATAAATTGACATAATAATCTTCTTTCCTTTAATGATTGGGCAACATAAACATATTCTCCTTAATGGGATAAATGATATTGACACTTTGGTTTCATAAGAAAAACTTTGTTTTCTACCATTTTTAGAATTAAAGGTCATCTTTCAATTGGGATAGACATAGATTCACATAATAATCTCCATTCATTTAAAGATTGGGCACCACAAATTCATTCTGCTCATTAGGGTAAATGAATTGATACTTTGGTTTCATAAGAAAAACTTCACTTCCCACTATTTTTTTAGAATCAAAGTTTGTCTATAAATTAGGCTAAAAATGGATTCACATAATAATCTCCTTTCTCTTCATGACTAGGAACCATAAATTCATTATTATCATTGAGATAAATGATGTTGATGCTTTGGTTTCAAGAGAAAAGCTTTTTTTCCAACCATTTTTTAGAAACAAAGTTCGTTTGTCAAGTAGGACAAACATAGATTCACAAAACACTCTTTTTTCTTTTCAAGATTGGGTACCGTAAGCTCGTTCTACTCACTAGGATAATTGAATTGATGCTTTGGTTTCATAAGAAAAACTTTACTTCCCACCCTTTTTTGGAATCAAAGTTCATTTGTTAATTGGGATAAACATTGATTCCTATAATAATCTCTTTTCTTTTTATGATTGGGCATTATAAACACATTTTTCTTATTAGGATAAAAAATAGTGACGCTTTTGTTTCATAAGAAAAACATCTCTTTCTGCTAATTTTAGAATTAATGTTCATTCGTTGATTTGGGCAAACATGGACTCTCATAATAATCTTTTTTCTTTTCATGATTGGGCACCATAAACATATTCTTCTTATTGGGATAAATGATATTAATACTTTGCTTTTATAAGAAAAACTTCTCTTTCTGCCAATTTTAGAATTTAAGTTTATGTTTTAGTTGGGATAAATACGGATTCATATAATAATCTCCCTTCTTTTAATGATTAGGCACTACAAATTCATTCTCCTCATTAGGATAAATGAATTAATACTTCGATTTCATAAGAAAAACTTCACTTCCCACCATTCTTTAGAATCAAAGTTCGTCTATCAATTGGAACAAACATGGATTCGCATAATAACCGCCTTTCTTTTCATAATTGGGTACCATAATCACATTCTTCTTATTCGAATAAATGATATTAAAGCTTTTGTTTCATAAGAAAAAATCTCTTTCTACCATTTTTAGGATTAATATTTATTCGTCGATTTGGAAAAACATGAATTCACATAAAATCTCTTATCTTTTCATGATTGAGCACCATAAACACATTCTTTTCATTGGGATAAATGATATTAATGCTTCGGTTTCTTAAGAAAAATATCTCTTTCAACCAATTTTAGAATTAAAGTTCATCTTTCAGTTAGATAAACACGGATTCATATAATAAACTCTTTTTTAATGATTGGGCACCATAGATTCATTCTCCTTATTGGGATAAATAAATTAATGCTTTGGTTTCATAAGGAAA
>JBBYHO010320840.1:4783-23479 GCA_038382025.1 Adansonia gregorii | reverse complement strand
TATTATTATTGGTGTTATTCTTGAACAAATAAATTGTTTATAATCGATAATGCAAATTAATAAATATAGAAACTAACCAAAAAAAAACTGAAAAATAATTTACAATCATTTATTGGGTTGCTGACTTATAGTAGTCGTTGGGGCTTATTAATTAGCATGACGTGGATCATCATCCGAATTTTTTAAAATTTTTTATTTAAATTTAATTAAGTTTAACTAAAAATTAAATTATTATTTAATAAAAATAAATTAAAAATATTTATATTAATATTTATTAATTTATATAATTATATTTTTATTATTTATGTAATTTAAATTAAATTGAATCGAATTTATTTAATATTAAAAAAAAAAAAAAACACCTTATCGAGACGCTGTCCGTGGAGAGGCGTGGGGCTCCCAAATGTAAGAAGGCCTACAGTTATTGCCTTTCTGCTACATGACCCGTTTTTGAAGTACGAGACTGCTAACCCCATTATTTCGGGCATGTGCAACTCCTCTTTATAAGCCAGCATCAATGAAAGGTGTTTTTACAGTTTTTGTGAATTAATGCATTTTATTTGTAAAAAATAATACTATGAAATAATTGATGGTCGTAAATTATGATCCCGTACGTTTTGTATTTGATGATTTTCTTCTTCTTTAAAAAGAAAAACGAAGGAAAAACATGATCTAGTAATTATAATTTGGTCTGATCTGTGGTGTCATATACTCAAATGCGGGATGGAAGCTTGAACGATAAACTAGTTGTATTAGCTTTTACTCTTTGTCTGCTTCCTTCCTTGTGAAGTTCTCAATGGAAATCTATTGTAGTTTTCCCTGCATATGACTGTTAAACATATGTTACCGGTAACTGCGTCTGTGACTAAATCTGCGATTACGATTTAGAACTATGCCTGTAACCAACATTGCCTTACAAATTTTAAGCTCAAAGGGATGACAGTAGTCATGAGCAAAGCATGGGGAATAAAATGAGAGAACGGACCATACGGCCTACCCAGACATTTAGTTGCTGTAAATGCCCAAAAGATGCTACTCTTTTTGCCGATATGGAAACGAAAGAGTCCCCTTGGAACATAGTTGGCAAAAAGAGAACCAAATGATTCCCCCACTACTTTCTTTGTTTACTTTGTTATAAGCAAAGGAGATTCTGATTCGGCCCAACAATACCAAGTTGCATTTACAAACAAAATTATTAATTTCACACGCAAAAGTAGAGTCTAGTTTCTTCATATTTCTTCCTTCAAAGTACTCACAAAGATTTTGCTAACTTATTATCACTTCTTGGTTGCTAAATTGCTTGAAGCAAGAGCTGGTGTTGCAGATGAAGCAGACATGGCTGATGTCCAAAACTGTGCATTCTTCACCTTTGACACACTAGCCAGGACGCCTAGTGGTGTTACATCACCAATAATTGTCACCTTCTTCGCCGCGAAGTCGATGCTGAATGATGTCACGCCTGATCAAATAATTGCACAAAAACGTTTAAATTCTTTATAAGGTTATGTTATGTAAAGGACAATAATAAAGGTTTTGAGAAAAACAGTGACAGTCTTGAAATTTTGGTTAAACATAGACTAAAGGAGATGACAATACCTTCCATTCTTGATAGATGTTTCCTCACTTTTCCTTCACAACCTCTGCAATGCAATGACACCCTTAAAACCACAACCTGAAAGAAAATTGATTGGAAATTAATTAGAAATTACAAGCTTTAAAAGAGTCCGAATATTACAAAATTTTTGAAGATTTAGCTGCAAATTCCAGGTTTTGTCACATTCAACAACCTTTTCGGCGCGTGCTATAGCTATGTTACTCAGACCCCTGTCCGAATATGCTTTAGACCTGAGTGTCAACCGGGTGCTTGAAGAAAACTGAAGAGTTGAATAAGTGAAACAGAGAAAGAGCAAACCTGGTCTGCAGATGGCTTCTCTGAGCGAGAGGAGGAAGAGGGTTTCGAAACGATGGATTGATCTTGTTTTACAACTTGAATCTTCTTTTCTTCAGGAGGAACCAATGCCAAAACTGGATCATAATCTGATATTCCATCGAAAAACGCTGAGTCACCCAAGAGATACCGAGAGGAGCCAGGAGGGGTGATGAAATCAACCGCCTTGGCAAAGCTCTTCCTACTACCACTATCCGCATCTTTAATGTCGGAAGTGCTTTTCCTGCTGACTATATCAGTACTCGGCTTCAATGAACTGTTCTTAGTCGAACTCTTCTTCTTGTGATCATTGGACTTAGCTGAAACCGCCGAACAACTCTTCTTTGTATGATCATTGTTTGACTTGCTTGATGAACCCCTCTTTTCTTTCTTCTTAAGCTGATGGTAAGGTAAAGGATTGATCGGCGGTGGCTGGGATGTGCAAGGGTTGGAAGGCAGAGCTCGGTTGAATCTTTTGGCGTCTCGAATGATGGGGTTGTGGCGATCGATGGCTCGACCACCAAGTTGAATGGCGGATGCCGAGGAGCAAGTCGATGATGAGGCTTGATCCATACTCGAACGTATGGCTGTTGAAGCTTGAGATACACAGAAGATATCAATTCCTTTCATCTTTCTTTTTATTTTTCTGAGTTCGGATATTGATAGCACCGAACGATAACTTAGTGGTTTAAAGAATCTGCATAACAAGACAGTGAAAGAGGGCAACTTCCAAAAAGAAAGTTGGTAGTCCTGCCTTTTATGCTTTTAAGAGAATAATTACATAAACGAATTGATTTGATGGATTAGAATGAAATAATTTGAACACTAATTTCTTAGCAATTAATGTGATTAAAATTTTCTCGGAGATATGGAAATTAGCCAAAATCATTTTGTTTCACTAGAAAGGGCAAAACACAATAGCAGGAATCTGATCTTTAATGCATGCAGCCAACTTTTCGGTGGTGTTAAATCTTAATGGATGAAAAAGACCTAAAAGTAGATAGCTGGCTTGTTCTTTTTTACTAGTAATTCAAAATCCTATATTTATCACTGAACATTGGGGTAGAAACTAATGTCTTTATGGGAATTCCCTGTTCTTGTTTTAATTAATTTTTTTCCATTTTTTTTTAAAATATTTATGTTTAACACTTTTATTCGATAATATTTAAATTTTTTATGAAAATAAAATCCTCTACATTTAAAAAAATTTAAAATTTAAAATATATTTTTATCGAATACACATTCATATTCGATATTGATTTGAACTCGATTTCAATACAAATATTCTTTTCAAAGTATGGGGCTCCATCTTTGTACTAATCTTTGTAATAAAAATGAGAGTAAAAAGAACAGATACGCAAAACTAGCCCAAAATGATTGTGATGATCATAGTTAATTGCTACTACCTATGACATTTACTAATTAATTAGATTCGATTCTTGGGGACAACGTAGAGTTTCACGCGATATTTTACGTATGAAACATTGGTCTATTATAAACTACTGTAGTTTAACTAATAAAACTTTGTAGTGTTTGATTAAAACATGTACATTGTTTATTCTGCAAAAATTATCAGTCTGTCTTCTCTGTTTGGTAAGGTGTGGGGATGGCCCACTCATCAGTCTAATGTCTGCGAATTCTATTTTTTTTTTTAAAGAAAGCATAAGGCTCGTAAGAGACAGACCAACGGTAAAATTATCAGCATCAAGGTTGCTCTGCTACATTCAATTGACAAGGCAAGACACTTAATAATTATATTATTTAAATTTTTTATTTTTAAATATTTATATTTATATGTATATAATATATTATAAGTATAAATTTATAATCTTTCAAACATATATAAAAATATAAAAAATAAATATATTTATATAAGATATGCTTGCTGTCTACATGCTATATGATTAGCCACCCCCAGATGTTTTTCCAATGATTAAGTAATGATTCTACATGGGGTTGGTTTAAAAGAACAATGACCAATTATTGGTTTTGTTTAGATTAAACAAAATATCCGTATTCATAAATTATTTGAATTTAATTTAAAAAAAATTAAATTTTAATTCGATCGGTATCAAATCTTAAAGTCTAATCGTTTGGTTAATTTTTTATCCAAATTAAAATTAAATTAAATTAAATTAAATCTTTTATAATTGATGAGGTAGTTGCGGAAGAATTAAAAACCTTGGTGGTCCATATGAACCATATGGCTTGGAATGTTTAAATTATTATTTAAAAAACCAAGTAATAAAGGATCAAATACAGAAGAAGAAAAAGCAAAGAGAAATGACTCCTCCACCCTTACAGTCCACATTTATGATGGAAACGTATACCATTTAATGACTTTATTTAGATTCCTATAGAACATATGCTGCCAACTATTTAAATTAAAAAAAAAAAAAACGAAAGAAAGAAACCTTTGGAATTTTTCTTTTTACCTATAGTTGGATGAGACTTAAAAGCCACTTTTCTTTAACTCAAATTCTCCCTCATGAAATTAGTGGAATCAGATGCTTCGAAATGGCTTTTTCTTTCTTTTTCTTCTTTCCGTCACCTTTTACATCATAATTTCCAAATGTCAACACCGTTTCGCTTTGGA
This sequence comes from Adansonia gregorii, assembly GCA_038382025.1. Lineage (NCBI taxonomy): Eukaryota > Viridiplantae > Streptophyta > Magnoliopsida > Malvales > Malvaceae > Adansonia > Adansonia gregorii. Next base: position 18,956 of record JBBYHO010320840.1, on the reverse strand, counting down.
CCATTTCAAGAGTTTTCTTGAATTTACAAACCCATTTCTCTTCAATTTTCCCTAGAAAATTTCATGGAGATAGTATGTAAAAATATAATTTTTTAAATATATAAAAATTTTAATAATTAATAAATTAATATTTGATATATATATTTAAATTCAAATAATATAACTTATAGTTTGACGTTTTCACATTGATAATTTTTATCATTCCAATTAAGATTTGGTCGTGTGAGAGGCTTTCTTTTTTTTTTTTTTTTTTTAAAGAAAAAGAAAAAGGCAAAGAAAAAGGGGGCGTGGAGCATGGCAATTTAAGCAAATATAGGTACATATATAGACGCCTGTCGTTTTCTCTTTCAGCATATATATGCACTTTAGCTATTATTGTGCCGCTGGTTTTTTAGTGTCACTAAAGTGGATGTCGGTCGAAGCTTACCATATTTTTTGTAAGAGGAAAAAAGACTAATTATTAACCTATAATTTCATTTTCTTTAAATATCTGAAAGTGGACCATTTTTAATTTTAGGTATGATTTTATATAAAAGTAACATAAACTCGAAATAAATATATATACATATCATAAATTATTAATGTTTTAAAAAATATATAAATATATAATATTTAAAATCTAATTATAATACGTACATAAATTATCGGATTCGTGCGAAATGCCCCACTGAAGCCCAAACTAAAAGGTGGGTTACTGCCTCTTCAGCTAGTAATGGACTGAAAATATTTGAAGTAAAACTCCCAACCTGTCATTGGGAGCCCAGGTGAAGCCTTTGAAAGAGCATGCCATTAATGACTTAAGAAGCTTAAACAAAAAGCACGCGGATGGCAAGACGAAGATTCAGCGTCTCCCAGACCACCAAAGGCCCCAAGTGTGGTAGACTTGGAGCTCCAGCCCCCTAATTGTGTAAGTAGTCTCCTTGGGCCGAAAAGCGATGCCCGAAATAATGGCAACGATCCCAAGCCTTAATTTCGCTACGAAGTCGACAAACCAAAGGTTTTACCTTCAAATTCAATTTCTAGGGCTTCCAGGGAGACGAGGTCAGACGCGGCGGCAAAGCTCACAATGGGTATGAGGAAAACAAGCTCAGATTCAGATCCTTTTTAATTTCAAAGTGATATTTAGGGGCTAATTTGTTGTAAATTTTGCTTTATTTGGGAAGCGAGGATTAAGGTTCACGAGTTAAGGAACAAGTCCAAGACTGAGTTGTTAAGCCAGTTGAAGGACTTGAAAGCAGAGCTCGCTCTCCTCCGCGTCGCCAAGGTCACCGGCGGTGCCCCTAACAAGCTCTCCAAGATGTAAGAAATTGCCCATTTGATCCTCTCCCTTTCTCTTTAATTCCTACTTATCTATATAGTCTTAGATCCTGAAATGTATGATTTTTTTTTTCTTTTGGTGCAGAAAAGTTGTGAGGTTATCAATCGCGCAGGTTTTGACGGTAATTTCGCAGAAGCAAAAATCGGCGCTTAGAGAAGCTTATAAGAAGAAGAAGTTCCTCCCGTTGGATCTCCGTCCCAAGAAGACTCGTGCCATTCGCCGCCGCCTTACTAAACATCAGGTCCATTCTAGATTTTCTTTTCACTTATGGAAATATTTGCAGTTTTGGTGGTTAAAATGTTATATGTATAATGCAAAGAGTGATCTTATGGTGAGTATTTGACTTTAACTTTAAAGTAAGTTTACATAATGGTGGCCGACTTTGTTTATGGTAACACCAAAAAGAATAAGTTTAGAACCTCAGATTTTTCTTTGTCAATTGTCTTGGGGAATTGGTAGCGGAGGGATTGAAGAATGGCAGAGCCTAGAAATGAAATGGAGGCGTATCTTTTAATTAGTTTATCTATTGGATGAAATATTTATTTGTGGTACTAAGAAATCTTGCTATAAGAGTGAAGGTTTTTGGGTGATTTGCTCGCATACGGAAGTACATTCAAGAAAGATATTATCGGTCAGCCAGTTAAGTATATAGGACTTTTAAATGTTGAACTAATGCCGGAATTAAGTAGCGACATTGGAACTCGTTTAACCAATGAAAATGTAGTGGTTAGAGTCCTCATGCATATATAAAGCCTTAAAAATTTTGATGACGACTAAGCCTAGATTATGGTTTTGTGACTGGCATAAGTATAGTTGCATGTTAACGTTTATGGTTACTTTTGAGGACTATGGTATGAAGTGCTTGGTTATTTTTTTTGTTCTTTTTCTTGGTGTTTGGTACTTATTGAGAACAATAATCTACCGAAAAGACCTGAATTTACGGTACTTTTGAAACTTGTTTCGAACTTAACTGTTATTGTTTTAAACTTTTGTAGAAGGCTACATTCATAAGGCATTTTGCATTCTCTCCAATAATAGTCTAATTTACCAATTTGATTTCCGGGCTTTATATGCAGGCATCTTTGAAAACAGAGCGTGAAAAGAAGAGGGAGATATATTTCCCACTAAGGAAATATGCCAGCAAAGTGTAATCGAGCGGTGTTTCTTTTTTTTTTTGTTACTCTTATCAAAGTCTAAAATGTTACATTGTGGTTTAGTTGAAGCCATGCGAGCATCAGTTTTTGTCCCTTTATTAGTAGTTCATGGAACATCTGTTTGAGCATTTATAATATGATTTCTCAATTTCAGAATGTGTTTTAACTTATTCATACAACTCACTTCCTCAGTTTTTACCTTGTTTAACGTACTGTAATTCTCTAGCTTGGCCTTTCTTTTTTAGTATTCACTGGCAATCCCTGGATTTGTGTTCATATTTGTCATAATTATGTAGAATTATGTATTTATATAAATTATAACACGGTAATACTTTGTTTTATATAGATTTAAACACATCCGTGTATATTCGTGATTTGTTCAAAATTGTCAAATCTCACTGGAATTATTATGATGTTTGAAGTGAACAAACTCTGCATATTTTCCCTACCATGGTTTAAATTCTTTTCATTATTAAAGATTCTCATGCTTTTTTTTTTCCTTAAAAAAAAAATTTAATAGGTGAAGAAAAGACCCTGGGCTTAAACTAGAAGCTCCCTGTGGTTTTCATAAGTGATTAAGGCTGACCTGTCCATTAAACAGCCAACTTTAAGAAAGATCCAACATCTTTTAATTGCAAACTTGGAATTCAATCTCTTAATATTTTAGTGCTGAAATAATTTGCTAATCTGGACCAATATCAAGAGAAATCATCACAAATCTATTTCAATGGGAATTCAGTTCAATTCAAACCATTAAATCATAGTCTTCAATGAAATGAACAACACATTAGAATATGAGATATACCCAAATTTCTGAAGTTGATTTTTTCAAGCTAAAAGCATCAATGTTGTTAGCACATAATAAATAACATATTAAATCTCCCCTTTTAGTCTTCTTCAGTACATTCTGAAGACAATATATACATATATATATCTATATATCTATATATAAATTTTGTTAGGAAATATATGTTCACCGTTGAAAACTCATCTTCATTCCTGTTAGTTGTATCATTGATTGTTACAACGTACTTCGTTTTTTTTTTTTTAATTTTATTTTTCTAAGTTTCACTGGATCGAAAGTATAGATGGTAGAAAAGAAAATATGAAGAACAAAAGATATTATTACTAGCTGGTTGTTCATTGGTAGTTGTATAAGTTAGTTATTACCTCTGACTGAATGGCATTTTGTTTTCCTAAATGGGGGGTTATTGGGTTCATCAGTTTTTTTTTTTTTTTTATATGTCCCATATGTACCATACAATCACAAAGAGACCACGAAAAGACTTGGCAAAAAAGGCTACGGCGTTGCAAAATAAAACATATAGGAAGCAGGTGAGTTCCAAAACCTCTGGTGGCCACGGTGGTCGATGGCATCGCCGATTATTTTTTTTTTATCTTCGTCACATTATTATGGTCGCTGACTTGATGAATGTTACCACAATTTTAATTGTAGGAAAACTACAAAATAACGGTTATAACATTGCGTTGTTGCCGCTATTTAACCGGTTGACGGTGGACCTGGCAGCTCTATTTCCAAATCGGCGTCTTTCCTCCTCTCCTTCACTCTTCCCTTTTTTTTTTTGGGGGGGGGGGGTGTAAATATATCAACACTTTGTTTTAAATTATTTGTTTTCTAAATTTTGTAATTTACCGTAAAGTCTACATCAGCTATCAATGGAAATCTTGGAGAAGGTGATTTCATAGTGTTCTCTTTTGCATTTCTTGATGGGGTCTGGTAAAGAAGAAGGTACATTCTCTCTCTCTCTCTCTCTCTCTCTCTCTTATTATTATTATGATCCTTTTGGTTTTCGAGAAATCCCAAACTGCAATTGACTTTCATGCAATGGAAAGCTTGACATTGCATTCATGGGTTCTTTTAAAAGAAGGGAAAGATGGAATGTAGATACATATAGGATCTAGGATTTGATCTATAAATATTGCTTTTAATAGGGTATATTTTAGAATTTTTATGGAATTTTTTTTGATCATGGATGAGCAAAGAATGGGAGAAGGATCTGGAGAAGGGACTTTCTCCACGGCATGCCCGGATGGTTGCGGAGATAATACCACCACCTTCTCCGACGACGCCAAGGCCAGCCCTAATTCTCTCCAATTCAGGGAAGGCCCTGGTGGCATCCAATTCGGGAAAGGCCTTGGTGGTGTCCAATTCTGGCAAGTCTCTTGCTTCAGGTTCTAATTCCGGAAAACGATTCGATAAAAAAAAGTACGTGAAACAAGTAACCGGCCGCCATAATGACACTGAGCTACACCTGGCCGCCCAGCGTGGTGATGTCGAAGCAATCAGGCACATTATGGCAGAAATTGATGCGCAGATGATGGGGACACTTAGCGGAGCAGAATTTGATGCTGAGGTAACTTGTTTTTGAAACAATGTATCCATGTCAGTGTCTTATTATGACAAAATCTTGAAGCCATAATTTTTTTATTTACCATGTCAGGAGATTCTAGGTTATGTTGAATTTGATGATGATATAAGCTGTCTGTAAAACAGTAGAGCATAACCTTAAATGCATATAGCAATTCCCACATATGGATTTAAGAAAGCATCAGCAAAAATGAGGTTTATGTTGCATTTTCACATTCTGATGCTGTCCACATGCTTCGTTTTAACAAGGTGGCGGAAATAAGGTTAGCAATTGTGAATGAGGTGAACGAGCTAGGAGAGACGGCGTTGTTCACAGCAGCTGAGAAGGGGCATTTGGATGTGGTTAAGGAGCTATTGCAGTATTCGACTAAAGAGGGCATCGCATTGAAGAATCATTCCGGGTTCGATCCATTACATATTGCAGCAAACCAAGGTCATGAAGGTATTAGGACTAGCCTTTTCTCTTATGAGTGTAATGTAGGTTGAAATTGTATACAATTATGAAGTTCACAAATCATCAATCATATTTCTTCATTTTAAGAAACATGTTACTGCATTTTTCTGGTTGCTTTCATTTATGTTCTTTAGCATAAATTACATCTTAGGATGCTGCAGTTTGTTCTCAGTTTGATATCTACCTTGTATGCAGCCGTTGTTCAGGTGCTATTGGACCATGATCCAGGTCTGAGTAAAACAGTCGGACAAGCAAATGCGACTCCTCTTGTATCTGCAGCCACGAAAGGACATACAGCTGTAGTTATCGAATTGCTCAGCAAAGATCCTAGCTTGTTAGAGATACCGAAAGCAAATGGAAAAAATCCGTTACACTTTGCTTCTAGGCAAGGGCATGTCAATATTGTTAAAGCATTGCTTGACAAGGATCCACAGTTGGCGAGAAGGACCGATAAGAAAGGGCAGACAGCATTGCATATGGCAGTCAAAGGGGTTAGCTCCAAGGTGGTGAGGTTGCTTCTTAAAGCAGATTCAGCGATTGTCATGCTCCCAGACAAATTTGGTAATACAGCATTACATGTGGCAACTAGGAAAAAGCGGACAGAGGTATTGATTACTGATATATATATATATATATATATATACACACACACACAGACGTTATTGAACACGTGTTATTTCCATTTGCTTTGAATTCAATCTGTTGAAAATTGGCGAATAATTAAGATGCAAGCAACATAAATTAATGGAAGCCCTAAAAATATTAGTAGATGATTTTGACTATGTTGTTTCTAGCAGATCGTGAACGAACTTTTACATCTCCCTGACACTAATGTGAATGCACTTACAAGAGACCATAAAACAGCTCTTGACATAGCCGAAGGGCTTCCACTCTCTGTGGAAATTGCTGAAATAAAGGATTGTTTGTCTCGTTTTGGTGCTGTTAGAGCAAATGAGCTAAACCAGCCACGAGATGAGCTCAGGAAAACCGTGACAGAGATCAAGAATGAAGTGCACAGCCAGCTTGAGCAAACCCGCAAAACTAACAGAAATGTGAATGGTATTGCCATGGAGCTCCGAAAACTTCATAGGGCAGGTATTAACAATGCCACCAATTCAGTCACGGTGGTTTCCGTGCTTTTCGCAACTGTTGCATTTGCAGCTATTTTCACAGTTCCTGGGGGTGACAATGACAGTGGAATGGCTGTCGTGGTCAGCGGGAAATCATTTAAGATCTTCTTCATTTTTAATGCAATTGCACTCTTCACTTCACTAGCTGTTGTGGTGGTACAAATCACAGTCGTAAGAGGAGAAATGAAATCCGAGAGAAGAGTTGTGGAGGTGATCAATAAGTTGATGTGGTTGGCTGCTGTCTGCACTAGCATTTCATTCATATCTTCATCGTATATCGTGGTTGGTCGACATAACAAGTGGGCTGCAATTCTTGTAACGGTTATAGGAGGAGTAATAATGGGAGGAGTTCTTGGCACCATGACTTACTTTGTTGTCAAAAACAGAAGAATTCGAAAAATAAAAAAGAAAGAGAAGATTTCAAGGAACGAAACACGGTCAAGGCATTTATCAGATTCCGATACTGAAGTGAACGCAATCTATGCCATTTAATGTTCATTCTACTTGGAAGAGTTGCCTAGGATGCCACTACTTCTAACTAGTAATTCAAGTAAATAAGTGAAGCCGAAAAGGGCAGTTTTTGGCTGTAAAAAAACTTTATTCTGTAAATACAAGAACCTGTGATCTTATTCTTCCTTTTTTTTGGGAGGGGACGGTTGAGGATGAATATACGATACTGGTCCGGACATCAGATGAATATTCATCTTGGAGATTGTAATGGCGCCCACTAATCAAAATTCAAAAAAGATAGTGGTCCATTCATACGAAGAGCAGAACGTTTGATCTATTGCTTTTATTTGCACCTATGAATGTGTCTGGTAAGCAAGCAAATCAAACTCGAAACGAAACACGTAATAATGCAGGCTTGGATCTTTGTTTACTTTCTTTAATCATGCTGTAAAGATGTTGCATGCATTATTAACTTTTGAAAAAACCAGATGGTTAGACATAGATTTTGTAGTGTAAAGTGCAGGAGGTTTGTATTCGTGTCATCTGATTGTTGTGATTATTGTTTTTTTTTTCTATGCAAATTTGGGAAAGGCAAGCTTTCAATAGCTTCCAATTAACGAGGTAATTCAAGCTTGACGTCCTCATTGTCATTAGTTCAATGAAAAATGTTGAGGCTACATTACTTTGACTCTTCATTTTTCTTGAAGTATTTATGTCCAACATTTATGTTTGATGCATATTTGACACTAGGTTGGGGATATGAGCCTTTTAGATTCCTCTAAATATATGAAAAAACTTAAAAAATTTAAATAATACCAATGTCTGATACTCACAGCCGAGTTTCAATAATTTTCATTGGCCATTGCTTATAAAATGGAAAAATTGAACAAACCTATGAAAATTTCAGTAAGTTATTTGTGATCAAATAGAAGAAAAGAAAACATTTCCTGGTAAACGGAAATTACTAGTATAACCATAGAGCTTGAAGAACATAGAGAATAGCTTTGATTTAAAGAAATATACATAAGTTACATTTGCTTGGATTTATCTATACATTTCAGTATATAAAAATTGAAAAATTTACACCACGATATTTGACATTACAAGTACAATGGACTATATATCAGTTTCTCTAGTTGCAGAATCTTTTTGCCGAAGTAACAAGATATCTTTGCACAATTTTTCTAGCCTCTGAAACAATAAGATAGCTTCATCTCTTTTCTAGAGTCATATCACGACACCTAAAACCAGAAAAATTAGGCAATATTTGGTTGGTTTGTTGGTTTAGTTGCTGGGTTTTATGTCCCTTTCAAATGCATCATACTCCCACTCTACAATCTCCTCAATCTCATACTCGGAACTCTCTTCGTCGTCATGTTCCAACTCGAATTTCAGTTTCTTTTGTTCTGTCTTGTTTAAGGAAGACTTTATTCGCGACCAGGGACTTTTCTGCAACTTTCCGCTGGATGGTGACTGTGATTTTTGCATTGGAGTTTCAACCTCTAATGTTGGTCTCTCAATGGATTCAAATTCTTCCTTTATACTGTCAAGATCATCGAATAGCTGTTTGACCCTTTCATCATTTTTCCTGGATCATAGATCATGTCCCCATTAATGGCAATGTCATTGTAATATAGTTCCACATTAATTAAGGGAAAACAAAAATAAGATGGAAATGAATACCTGTAAATGCCTTGATTTGGAGAATAAATCTGTGCTTTCATTGAATCCACTACACTAAAGGTACTTACAAACTGAAACAAAAAAAAAAACAAAAAAAAAAATTATAAATTCATAAACATAATGGCTGTGCTAAAAAGGCTTACTGTAAGAACTTAAGAAGTTATTTTTCTGGATGAAATTTATACATACCTTGGATTCAAGGTTCAGATATTCTTCTTCAATATTTTTTCTTTGGTTAAAACCTTTATGAGATTCATCCTTGGCTATTTCCTCTAACCTGATTTATTAAAATAATTATGAAGCTTGACTTGATCATGCACTGGATATTTCAAAGAAGCAAAGAATTATACCTTTCACTCGAGCTCAAGTTCTCGACCAGGTGTCGAATTCGTGCGATGGAAGGTTTGAGTTTTTCCTTAATACATAGGATAGAAACAGATGTGTCAATAAAAAAAATGAGGAATAAACGTTACACCAGACTCCATAGAAATGAATGACAAGTACTGGATATCATTGAGGAGCTTTCATGGATAAGATTGTAGGTAAAGCAATACCTTGTACGCAGATAGAAGGTGAATGACCAGACTCACAAAATATTCTCCATATCTCTCTAGTTCACCGCTAGCAAAAGAAAATGAAAAAAATAAATAAAAACTGAAAGTAATCATTTCACACTTTAGAGTCAGATTTAATAACTCAGGCTATATAAAACATAAATTAGAAAGAATGTGATATTGCGGCCATTTCTTGTTTGGAAAAGGAGATGCTATGTTACTCAGACTCAGGTATAGATACATGTCAGATTCGGGTGCCGGACACGGATACTTCAAGCAAAATGAAGAGTTGAAGCAACATAGAGGAGATGTACATACTTGACCAGCTTCTCCTTTTGCTCATTGTAGGTGGTTTGGAGAGACCATATATCTTCCAGAAAATTAATCCACGCATTAACGACATCCGCTTCTACTCTATATGAAGCAATCGATTTTGAAAGTTCCTCTTCCTATGATCAGAAGAAACAGAAAGCAAAACGAATAAATAAATAAATAAAAAGGATCTAAAATGGTAGCCAAATTGGTCCAGCAAATTTTGAATACGAATAGAGAGTAAGTTATAAAAGCATAAAATCTAGTTAGTACTTAATGCCAATTATACCTTAGATGTTAGTTGTAGTAGGATCTGGTTGCTGGCATCATCAAAATGCTCTCGTTCTTCCCTGGCATTGCGAAGGCGTGCACGAGCAGCAATAAGTGATTCATTGACCTGAACCATATTCATAGCCAGAATTGTAATCCCACTCTGGAACTGGAGAAAACACCCCCAGGACTGATGTATTATTAACGTATTGATAGTAATAAAACTGGCAATTCGTCTTTGACACACACGACCACGCATGTATATACACAAAAAGAAGAAATAAAAAAGGTAGAATTGAAACTTAGCTTGTTATATCAGATGATATACCATTCAGAAAAGAAAAGTTTCCCAAGAAGTAGTATTAAAGGGGAAAAAACCTTTTTAAGTTCAGCTTCTAGTTCATCTTTTTGCTTCTCCAGCTCTTGAATCCCTGCTTCCAGTTCCTGGGAAATTGATTCCATATCAATTATCATTCAGAAAGAAAACAACGAAAGTGAATGGCTATGTGAAGCTCTTCATTTGATATTCTGATCATAAAAGTACAGACTAGTACCTTCTCATGTTGGCCGACTTCGTTGGCTTTAGCGAGGCGAAAGTTGAGCGCTTCTTCTTTCTGAAACCTGATTGAAACACAGAGGGAAAAATGGAAAATAAAAAGGCACTTTGTACCCATAAAATGCTAGAAAATCCAATGGATATTAATAAGGAAACAGTAAGAAGACTTTCAAACACATTTTATGAATGTCTTTGCCTTATTTGACATATTTAGGAATGTTAAATATTAATTAGCATCTGACCAGCACATTTGGTTGACACTAGCAAATTTCCCAGAATCATATTAGTTTTAGTTCATTTCCCTCGATTGAACTTAAAAAAAAAAAAAAATCAAAAACTAAATACCAAAATGTCCGTGGAAAGGTAAGTGCACGGATAAAAAGAGAAAGGGAACTAAATTATTTTAAAATATTCCAAAAAGGAAAAATATGTAGTTAATGATCTATTTAAAACCTTTGCTCTAAAATGCGCTTTTCAGCCTTTGATGTTGAGTTAATGAGAGATTCTGATAAAACTTTTAATTTGTCGACCTGCAAAAAAAAAAAAAATCGACCATATTGTTATAGCATAAAAAACAGTTACAGTAAGCAAAACGCCACGACATCATACTGGTTTTCTTATCGTCTTTTTCAAAAGCTAATCTATAATTGACCATTGAATGGATTTTGGTTTTCCAAACAGAAACTTTCCAAGATTCGATGGTAAAAAACACATTTCCATTAGGGTAACAGTGAAGATCAGGTGAAATTAAAAGTTATGTTACTCGGACTCCGGTTTGAGTGTCAGATATAGATATGCATTCAACGGGTATGTTTAGTTTTTTTTTTTCTAAATTTTTTTTAGTATATTCAGAGGGTCCTTGAAAGGTAATATTTCAATACTTATGTCCGAATATGTGTCGGATGTGACTTCTTCAAGAAAAATGCAGAGTCAAAGCAATCTAGATTAAAGTAACAAAATACGGCAGGGTAAGATAACATGCACTTGGTGTATAATAGGATGGCTCTGAAGCTGTTATTGTCCAAATGCTTTATAATATAAAGAAGAGATGCATGAGGTGCAAGAAAGGTACCTTTTCAGCATGAAGTTGTGGAGAATCCCCATTACTTAAAGATTTTTTCTTTAATAAGAGTGCCTCCAATCGGGAATATAGCCTGACTAGGCCAAGAGCTTCTTTAAGAGCCTACAGAGAAGATCAAAACATTCAGATTTTTTTTTTTTTGAATCATAACATACATGGTACTATTTGATTTGTTAACTATCTGATACAAAAATGGATCAATCATGAGAGCTAACAATATAATGATACTTAGGAGATTAAAAAAAGTTGATGTGGAGATTGTTCATAAAGTGAAAAAACTAGGGCAAGCCGCTGTTTCTCTCTACCTAGCAAATGAATATTTAGGATATCACTGCAAGAGAATATAGTAAGAATACTCATTTATTGTTGAGAAAACTTCTTTTGAATCTCAACAACTGAACTAACCAATTCAGTTTGCATAATTCAGCTTTTCAGTTTTATAAATGGAAATGGTTACATCAGTTGAGGCTGTTTGACCAGTTTGGTAAAACAATGATTCAAAATCAGAAATGGTGCACAAGTATGCATGAGTAATTTATTAGCTTTTCACCTCTACCATTTCAGCAGTTTGTTTTTCACATAATTCTTCATGAAGTTCACTTGAAGAGTTCGCCAGTGTCTTCATTTGTCCGAGTTTTTCCTTTAGACTACAGGCTTCAGCATCTATTCTGATAGCAGTACACAAAAAACAAGTGGAGGAAAAAGATTATTACATTTCACTCCTATTTTATTACAACTAAACATGTCGACAATGTGTTTATAATTTGCTTGAACATGTAAAGAAATGACAGTACATCCATATTAGATAAAAAATAATGATATTCATGGAAGATCAACTTTCAACTGTGGCAAAGACTCCCTAAATCTAGCAGCATTTCCTTTGAGAAATATATCACAAGGAACATTGGTCACATGCGGATTTCCATGAGCTTTATAACAAAAAGCCAAGAATCAATCCCCTTTAAGATTCAAGATACATATATGCTTATATCAAGACTCATTAATGCCGACAAATAATTTGGGAAAGAAAAAAAATACTATAAGTAATTAACCACCTTTCAAGATCAGCATTTATTTTGAGCCCTGCAATTGCAGCTTGAGCATATTGAAGTAATTCTTCTCGTTTTACCTGCAAGCAATTAAGAGAGACAAAGAATAAGGAAGAGGTTACAATTTATGTTAGATTAAGGTAAAATGAACCAATATGTTAGATTAACTCGAATCGTTTGTCAACAAATAGCTCAATGTACTTACCAATACTTCCTCCTGGTAATTTGAGAATGCCATTGCTAACTTCTTTATGTTGTCCATTACTGCCTCATGATCTTCCTTCCCTCCTGCAATACAGATCCTGTACGCGAACAAACCAAGAAGAATTTTACTCGGAATTCAGACAATAACAAGGCAAAATCATGTGATTCTTCCAAACAAATTTTATCCTCTCCTTATAATTAACCCAAAAATCACTTTTAAGCGATTAATTTAGGCCAGTATAGAGAATCAAACACTCAAAAGAAGACAAAAGAGAGAGAAAAATCACCGAATTATTTCCATAAATAGTGAAACCTCTTCCTCATTTGGTGCTTCAAGAATCTGAGTCATACAAAAGAGTTACCCTGCGGTTAAACTCCATCGATCAGCAAATACAAAGCCCAAATATGCAAGGCAGACAAAGTTACACGAAAGTGCAGGGAAAATAAAAATCCATATCATAATGCTACAGCTTTCTAATAGGATTCCCAAACCTGCCAAACAAGTATGAAATTTGTTTTTCTGGTTGTTTTTAAACGATTATGATATATACATATATATATATATTATACAGTCCAGCATGGTCTATACAAGAATCAATTAAATACGGCTATGAAAGCATCAAATATCGTTCACCATTTGCATGACAAGCCAATGAAGCAATCGAAGTAAACTAAATTATGACATCAAAATAAGCAAATTTTGGGTCAGCTACCCACAATATATTTTCTCAAACTCTTTAGCTTTAACAAGCTTTATAGTCCTAGTTTTACTCAACACAGAGTGGGAAGAACAGAGGAGATTTCCTTTATAAAAATTAAAAACTTCCATCCCAATGATCATATATAGTTCTTGCAATACTTGTAGACATTTATAATTAAGAATTCAAGCACAAACTTACTCAAAATTTTTATGATTACCGAGTAAAAATTCATGGCTATGATGCATGAAATATACTTATAACCATCAATTCTTTTCTTTAACTTATAATTTAAGCCATTTCCAATGCAAACAAAAGAAAACATTGGGCATTAATCATCAAGGACTTACCATTGACAATGTCATGCCTTCAAGAGCTTGACTATAAAGAAAAACCTCCCGGAAATTCATAGGTTCGCCGACTTCAGGGTCGTAGTAATAAACCTGTAATCAAATAGTCATTTAATTAAACATCAACAGATCTTAAAATATATATATATATATATATATATTTAAAGATAAACTAAAGTTTAAAAGAAAAACTACAAAAAAGGATTACCGACCAAAGTTGGCTTTTGGGGAGAATCCTTGATTTCCTCGAAACAAAATTGATCATCAACGTTTCTGTCATTATCATTACCGGTGTCGCTGTTGTTATTTTTACTATTATGGTTTTTATGATCATTAATATCTTTATTATTTTGATCATTGAATAATCGGTCGATTTCTTTGAGGGCGACGAGCCATCGTCTTAGAAGCTGAACCCTTTCAACTCCTCTACATGACACCGAAACTTCTTCAAGTCTCTTCACCGTTATCCGAAGGTTCTGCATATTCCTAGTCGCCTGATTTAACGTTAAAATAAACAAAAA